>BGPR01005600.1:0-91470 GCA_013235015.1 Araneus ventricosus | reverse complement strand
GACTTCCGACAAACCTTTCACATTCTGCCCAGCATAGATAATGTTCATTTATGAAATTATATTTTTTTTTAAAAAAATTTTATAAAATTTTTTTTTTTTTTTTTTTTTTTTTTTGAAAAATATTTTCAAGCTTTAAATATAAAGAAGTCATCAAAAAATATCATAAAAATCGAAAATTACAAATGCAAAAACATGTTTCAATTTCTTTTTAGAATTTAAATTAATTTCATATCATTGTTCATAATTTTGATATTGAGTTGAATCATTATTCGAACAAAAGAAATTTTTAAAAAAAACTTGTCCCTTTTCATCTTTCTTTTCTAGGTGATAATTAATAAACTCTATGATCACTCTGCTTGAAATAATCCATTTTTGGCTTGTACTGTCTTTTCATAAAAATAAAATTATACAAAATCGCCTAACATTCAGGCAAATTGAGAAAATTTTAAATATATTGTGTTGGACATTTCAAACCAGGTTTACTAATATCATAATCTTAATTTTTTTTTTTTTTTTTTAAAGATTTTCTAAATTTTAAAGAATAATTTATAAGTAACATTTTACATTCTATACATGCAATCATGAGATAAAAATTTTATCAGTAAAATATCATCAAAGTGAAGAAAATGTTTTATCTTGTATATCTCCAGAGCTTATAACATGAAATAATTCTTTTTTACTCAAAGATACTGAAATTGGCTAAGGTATATGCATCATCAATTTGGCATTTTTTAAAGATTTTAAGCCTTTTAAAGAAAAATAAAAGGAATTTTTTTTAAAAATAAAATATTGTTAGCATAAAGAGTGTAATGATAACTGAGAAACTGATTCAGTGTAACATACACAAAAAAGTTCAAAATTTATTTCGTCAAATTAATTGGGAAATTACTGCAGTATTAATGCATGTATTCAAACTATGATCAACAGGATCATGCGATGCAAGTTCATATAATCGTAATAGGCGAGTTTATCTAAACATAAATTATTTTACACTCTTTAGACAAAGTTCTACAAAATCGTGGTGCATTTCATATGACCAACCATCCTGTAGACAAAATAACTCCAGCATTTACAGACTGCTTGAAAAAACAAATTTCTAGTAGATTCCATTTATGCAGAGTTCCTACTTATATCTGTTACACCCCCCTTAACTTCTAAATGGTGACAGCTTAGGCCATAAAGTTGGTATCTAGATGTAGTAAAAACGCTATGTGCTACTCGATGAGACAACTTACAATGCCATCTGACAACAATTTTTGGAATTAGCTGTCCTATCTCGTAAACGGTGAAAGATACGAGAAAAAAGTCAATTAGAAAGTTGTAGAGCACTCTCGATTTAGTACGAAGATACCTTGCGCACATTAATACTCAAAACAGAATGCAAAAATAGAACATTTGTTTGGTCATGATTTCGAAAATTGTCATGTCATAAAGAGTGGGAGAAAGAAACTGAGACGCGTCCCTGTCTTCTGAATCATTTATTTATATTGCTCAAAATGCTCTGTTAGCCACTATACATATTTGCACTCTGGACTGGATTTCTCGCTGCACATTGTGCAACATGGCAGGTGTTATGGAGGCACAAGCATCATTAATGCGTCATCGAAGATCCTGCAATGTTGGCGGAGGGGTTGCATATACCTGCCCTTTTATGTGTCCCCATAAGGACTTTTCTCTCTTCGCTCGTGTTTCACGACGCCATAGTGTTGAAAATGGCAATCAAACAAATGTTCATGTTTTACATTCTGTTTTGAGTATTAATGTGCGCAAGGCATCTTCGTACTAAATCGAGAGCGCTCTTCAACTGTCTAATTCACTTATTTCTCGTATCTTTCACCGTTTACGAGATAGGACTGCTAATTCCAAAATTTGCCGATAGATGGCATTGTAAGTTGTCTCATCGAGTAGCTCGTAGCCTTTTTACTATACCTAGACACCAACTTTATGGCCTAAGCTGTCGTCGTTTAGAAGTTAAGGGGGGGATGTAATGGATATAAGTAGGAACCCTGTATAACACAAACGCATACCAATTTATTTTTATTAAAAACTCCACTTCATTGTTATACATATTATGAATGAAGTATTCACCTTCATCCATTAACAATTAATATTCTTATATGAAGCTGTGTTAATTAAAACAGATCAAAATATTTTGATAACTTGACTAAACGAGTATTAGCCAATATGCTTATTAAATAAATTTCCTACATTTTATCTACACAAATCAGCATGAATATTTTAATTTGCATCTGGAAAATATATGTTGAAAATAAATACTAATAAAAATAAGAATCTTCTTAAAAGGGAATTGAAATTTGTATAAGGTTGCTATACTAAGAAACTGAATTATTTCTAAGATGCTAGTAGCAGCATGTACAGTGAACTCTCGATATCTCGAAAACCTTGATATCTCGAAAAAATATTTTTCCCCTTGAAATTTCGCATTTCTCCTAATGTTAATTTCAATTCCTATCTCGAAGAGTTTTCACTCAAAACCTTGATATGTCGAATTTTTTTCTAAGCCAAAAATATTTTTTTTCCTTGAAAATCGCTGTTTACTCACATTGTGACCTTCATGAAGATCTCACGTAGAGGATGCTTCCTAGAATTTGCTGCAAAAGGGACAATACCACTCCCTTAAAACCTAATTGGAAATTCAAGGTCGCATAATATCGGCTGCATCCAATGAGTGTCATTCTCACCAATTCGTCATGCAAGCCTATTAGCTGTTGTGTTTATGTAACAGGTTCAACAAACTTGACTATACGTGTTAAATAAGTCTGCAAAAAACGTTTGTGGAGTGTAGTTGCGATGCAAAAGTGTGTGAATTGCCAGTTCGAGTTGCAAAAATGGAAGGTTGTGCCACGGAGACAAAAAAAAGTGTTAAATGAAAGTTGAGTGTGTTTACAGTAAAGAAAAAGGTCAAGATTTTCGAAGCTGTTGATAAAGGCGGGAAGAAAGGACAAATCGCCAAGGATTTTAAAATTCCAGCATCGACTTTATAAAAAATATCGAATAATAAAGGACAGAAAGAAAATTAAAAAACTTTTTGAACTGGGAAAAGATCTGTGTAGAAGATTCGAATTGAGATCCTGAATTGGAAGAGTGCCTCATAAAATGGTTTAAACATTGCAGAGATTCTAATTTACCTATTGGAGGCAATGAGTTTAAAGAAAAGGCAGAACAATTTGCACAGAAGCTGGGGCACAAAGACTTCAAAAGCAGCAATGGATGGCAGAAAATCTTTAAAAACCGTCATAACAGTGTTTTTCGAAAATTGTATGCCGAAAGCCAATCAGTGAGTGATGAGTTTTGTTCAGAATGGATAAAAACTCTTCCTGATCTTCTGCAAGAGTATTCAATGCTGATGAGACTGGGCTTTTCTTCAGAGCATTGCTAGACAAAACTGCAGTTTTCCAAGGAGAAACCTGCCATGGAGGAAAAAAAGTAAAGAGCGAGTAACGTTACTTTTAGCTACCAACATTGAGTGGGACTAAGAAGCTTAAACCATTGATGATTGGAAAATCTAGAAACACAAGTTGCTTTAAAGGCATTAAGTCTTTTCCACTTCATTATAAAGCAAATAAAAAAGCTTGGATGACAAGTGAATTTTTTTCATAGTGGTTAAAACAAATAAACAAGAAAATGTGTCAAGAGAAGAGGAAAATTGTTTTATTCATTGATAACTGCACGGCTCACAGCCTTATCCCTGAAATGAACGCAGTAAAGGTGGTTTTCCTCCCACCTAACACGACTTCCAAGCTGCAACCTCTAGATCAGAGGATAATAAAAAGTTTTAAACTTTTTTACAGGAAGGAACTTGTAAAGAAGGTTGTGGATTCAATTGATAAAAAACAGAAAATGAAACCGTTTAATATACTTGACTCTATGAGGATGGCAGATGGTGCCTGGGTGAATGTTACACACAAAAAAAAAAATCAAAAACTGTTTTGAAAAAGCTGGTTTTTCTAGTGTGGAAAGTGAATCAGATGAGGAGCAGGAACTCCACACAGGTTTGGTTTTGGTTTATTGGTGCAAGAGCCATTTGTTGACTATACTGCGTCAGACAAATGTCATTCACGTCAATGTAAAATTCTAAAATCATATTTGAAACAAACGATGTCTAAAAGAGCAGTGAAAAATACTCAAAGAATTACAAATGGTAGAAAGACAATGATTATGGTAAAAGAACAAAACCAAGTCTAAATCAGAGGATAAAATCCAATGGATTTTAAAAATGAAAAAAGTTGATTGTGCGGGGTAAAACCAACCAGTGCAGATAAGGTAACTGAAGTCGTCTGAAAGAAATGCTGACGTATACTTAATAACTTGGAACTCCACACAGAAACATACCAGTGTGAAGAATGGGAGAAGGTTTCAAAAATCCTCAACCTTTCTAAAAAATTTACGGATTTCGACTCGGATTTTCAAGTGTGTGGACTGATTATTTGATCTTTTCTCAAGCAATTTCTTCGCCTTCGAGTGATGAGGAAGAGGTGGATGTTCTAGCAGACACCAGCATTACTGCGGCTCAGGCTAAAGATGCTGTTCACATCATGTTCATGGAATGTTCAGAAAACGTGGAAAAAGAGGATTTCGCAGCTATTTTTTTGGATTGAAAGCTTAGTAGGAACGTAATTTGAAAAGAGGTGTTGCCAGGTCACTATGCTGAACTTTTTAAAGAAATTCTAAGTAGTAGTAATTTATTACAAATACATTCTGTTTTAAAAATGTTATACTTCTCTGCAAATTAATAACACTGCTATGAATTAATATGGGAATTATTGCTGTATTCAGACATTTAACTCTATCTGGCTAAAATATTTTACAATATATTCCTTACCTTGTAATTATGTGTAATTTTTAATTCTTGGGAGGGTAACCTCGTTATCTCAAACTCGCTATCTCGAATTTTTTTCCGGGTCCCTTCGATTTGGAGATATCGAGAGTTAACTGTAATAATAATAATAAATAAGTGTAAACATTAAACAGATTAGAGATATTTAATTAGTTCATTTTATTCTATTTCACAGTAGGAATTTGTAAAAAATGCTTGCTTCGGATATAACTACACATACTAAATACACATCTCAATATTGCATCAACTTGGAGCGCAAATAACAGCAACAATTTTCATACTATAAAAACACAACCAAAACTTACTCCTCAAAATCAAAATAAGCTAAAAATGCTACAAAATTTTATAATATCTACAATATAATTATAAATGTATTATTTATAATTTTCACCTGTATTTCAATATTAAATTACTGAAAAAGAATTTTAACTAGTAAATTACTGTGACAGTTCACAATACATCATAGCAATAATTATAATAAGTTTTTCTCGGAGTAATAAGCAAGGGTTCCATTAATATCTTTTAAAATTATTTTAATTGCCAAGTCGTATTATGTAGCAATAAATCTATCAAAATACAGCACTATAAAAAAATTTTAAGAATTCATGCATATTTGTGTCGGATTATTCCATATGATAAGCATTTTAAAATGCTTCAGCAATTGCACAAAAATGGAACATTTTATTATTGTATATATAAAAAGTGAAAATAAGTATTTAAAATCTTGGAAGTCTTTCAGTTATTTAAATCTCTCATTAAAAAAAAAAAAAAAAAAAAAAAAAATTTGAGGATGCGATTTTAGGTTTGAGTTGACTAACTGATTTGGAAAATGTTGATATGATAAAAATAACAATAGCAACCCACATGCCTCTGTGGAGACTCGCAGGGGGAAATGGGGATTACTATTGTTATTTTTATAGCTTCAATGACGCAAATCGGCTAGTGTGTACCGGGCCTTAAACTTGCCATTCTCATCTCCTGTAATCTTGAATAGGAAAATAGTCTCATATGTAGAAAAAATTGGAATAGTTACTAATATCGATTTGTAAATAAAATATTGGGCCTAATTCTAAAAAAAAAACCGATTGTAATCTGGGAAATTTGTCAAGCAACAATAAGAATTAAACTGGCAAGCCAACATGGCAGCGTTTTGATTGCTTTTCTTTCGATATGCAATATGGCAGGCACTGCAATTGTTTACCAAACTCCGGAGTGGAACCTCTGGTACTCTTTCTCTGTGGGTAAACCTATACAAATGAATACTATAAATCAATACAAATGATTAAGAATTTCTTTTTGGCTAACTTTTTGTAGGAATTAGAGTAATGCGAAGCATTCTTTGGTGATCTCTTGAAATCGGACTTCTGCCATCTTGAATTTTCTTTTTCAATTTCTCAATTAGCCTTTTTTTGTATAGGGCTTTTGGGGGTATTTAATAACTTTACTTTAAATTATTCAGTTGGATAGAATTGACATGTAACTATAAAAAATTTACAGTAGATTCTGGAGAATTCGGATTATATGGGAAATTCGGTCAAATAGTCTTGATATACCACATGCTGTAGAGTATTGACTCTGGGTGCTTTGTGAAGGTGTACTGAAAGAGCACGCTATAATTCACTTGGTACACTGACGAACAAGTTGAGGGTAAAAGGAAGATATCTGGGTTTGTTTCTACTAATTAAGGCACGGTATTCATTCTTAAAGACCAATTCGAATGCTTCAATTAGGTTACATGGTCCGTACTCTTTTAAAAAAACCCTTGAACTTGAACAAAAAGTTTCATTTTCAAGTGCTTGAAAAACAAAAACAAAAAAAAAATGTGTTTAAAGTCCTTGAATTTTAGGATTTCTTCTAAAAATTAAGAAAAGTCGAAAAAATTCCTATCTAAATTCATATCCCCTGCCATCCATTTTACGTTTGTTAAAACCACCTTCTCCCCTGTTCAATAATGGGATAGTCTTTCAGCAGCTGGTCATGCGACCTTTTTCTCCTTTCTTAGTGTAGCGTGCATATCTTGTAGCACGGTGGATGAAAGTGTATTTCCAATCATTTTATTCTGTTTTCGCTGTTTCGCGTTCCACGTGTTTTGTTTCCATTTGATTTAAAATTGTGTGTAGATAATGGCAGGTAAATACATCTTTAATAATGCATGGCTGGGGATGTCTGCATACAAAATGTGGTTGTAAAGAAACGTGTCAGATGTCCATTCTGCATGATGTGTTATAAAAATTTCAGTGCTGCGTTGATAGGCGAAAGCACTGTGAAAAGCCATGCAAAGAGCCGAAAGCACCTCAATTCACAGTCAACGACAAAAACCTCAATGAACGTGATCGGAAGTTATTTTAATGATAAAAATACCCCAGAAAGCATACATCAAACATGGTACTCGCCATCGTTATCTGCTGCATCTTCAACTTCAAATATTGGCAATATTGAATCTCATGTAGTTAAAAACGATGTCTTGGATGCTGAAATTTTGTGGACTTTATAAGAGCCGTGATTTTTTACAGTTTTTAAAGCGAATGAGAACATTGAAAAAATGCTTCATCGCATATTCCCCGATAGTGCCACCGCATCAAAATTTTCGTGCGGAGGAAAAAAACTGCATATTATGCAGCATTTGGCATCGCATCTTATTTGGAAAATCTCTTGCAAGAAAATTTTAAACAAAAAAGAATTTTATGTTGCTATTTGATGAAAGTCTCAATATGATGAGACAAGAAAAACAAATGGACATTCATGTCCAGTATTGGCACCAGAACAGAGTTAGTACCATATATAAACTTTTTCATATTTTGACTTGTAACCGTTCATGCTATCAGTAATTTGCGTTAAGCGTATTCGCGTTAATGAGGTTTAATTGTATTGAGAAATATGCAACTTAATTTCAAAATGCTTGTTCATTTCTATGTGAAAATGATATTTAAAAATTCTCTAACAATAAAGTGTCTGTTGAATTCAAATTATACTTTACAGTTCTTTAAATGAAGTAATAAGAATTCTTTTAAATAGACAGGAAATGTGACGTTTTCTTATGTATTGAATGAAGCTTATTCTATAGCCATCATTGTAACTTGCTGTGTGCGGGTGTGTATGTTTTGACATGCCTTGAAATTTTTTTGTTCTGAAGTGTACGAACCATGGGTTAGGAAGAAACATTATCTTTGTTTCTGATTTGTAATTGTTATTTTTCCTTCAATTTTCAGTAAAAGTTTTTCAGAAAATTTTAAAAAGGTATTCGAATTATCCGAAATTTTGGATTCCTGGGATACTGCTGTAGTTGTAAACTGACCTCATTCACAGTTCGCTGAATTATCTCCATTTTAACTGCACTCGTTATATTGCATCATGACAGTATCTGTGAATTACACTAAAAAAAATGAAACTTTTAAGTTCGAAATGTTAGCATATATATGAGAAACTTGGTTGAAATTATTTGTCCACGGATTTTATCAAAAAAAAGTAATTTGTAGTTGATCGAAACTTCAACTTTTAGTCTTCCACTTCTGTTTGTTTTCATTATACGAACATTTATTTTTTCCAACTGATATTGACTTTTCTTTCTTTACATTAATAATGCATCCTTATTTACTTTTCCTGAAAGAAGTTAAATTCACCAAGAAAGTAAATATACGAGGCGTGTTCGAAAAGTAAAGATACAATGCCGCATACCCATTGAAAAACATTTTAATTGTTACAATGTCCATTACAAATTATGTGCTGGTACAAACCTTATTTTTCGACAAAGTCGCTGCCATTCCCCAAGCATTGTTAAGTCTGGGTACAAGCTTTTGTATCCCACAGTCATAAAAGTCTACCACCTGTTGTCAAAACCACATTTCAACTTCATTTTTGATCTCGTAATTGTTGTGGAATTTTTGCCCTGCAACATATGTCTTCAGGTAAAGGAATAAGTGGAAGTCACTTGGTGCAAGGTCCATGCTGTAACAATGTGATTAAGAAACTCATCACCTGTTTCTGCATATAGTTGAGTGTGAAGCCCATCCTTTTCTTTTTGTGTTCTTCAGTTAACATTTTTGGAACCCAGCGTGTACACAATTTGTGGTACCCTAATGTCACAGTAACACATTCATGAAGAGTTGTCATAGACACTTCCAGTATGATTTTATGCATTTCTCTCATTGTGAGACGCCTATTCGCTTGAATTGCTTCCTCCGTTCTTCGCAGACGGGCATCGGAGATCACGGATGGCCTACCAGTTCTGTGTTTTTTCGTGACCATCGGTTATACCTTGAGAGAAAGCACGAAACCACTTTGTAACAATTTGTCTATTCAAAATGTTCGGAATACATGGAAACAATTTGACGGTGAATATTCGCTGGACACTCGCCTTTTGCATGAAGAAAACATATCGCGGAACGTACCTCACATTGGTGGGATTTTGAATTGGCGCAGCCATTATAAACGCTTGCTATTCCAACCAGACTCGGCGTTGAAATAACGAATGACCATGAGGGAAAAGTGGAAGGATCAAGGTTACAATCAATGTTGCCAACGTGCTCACAAAAACTTTTCGTTTCATCTTCTACTTATTGTATCTATACTTTTCAAACACTCCTCGTAGCTGTGGTTGATTCTCTGAAGTTGGATTCTTCAAGCATCCTGTATAAAAAAAAATTGGAGGGAAGGAGAGTAAGTTTGTATATGATTTGAGGGCAATGGATTTTACTTTAAATCTTGTTTAATAAAAGACAGATTTAAATTAATATTCAGTGAAATTAAAATACTTTTTGCGCAGCATTTACTTTTGTTGCTATTATTTGAACTTCATCCGTAGCTTCAAATAGACAAAATCCAGAAGACATAAAAATTAAGTTAATTATCAGCTGTTAATATGTATATCTTTTTCAGGTATACTTCGTACATTCATAAAAAAAGTTGTTCCTATAAGTATAATTCTTGCACTGCCAGATGTTTTCATTTATACTTGAACAAAAATAGAAGTAAAATATTTTCTAATAATTTGACACTTTCTTGAGAATAGATTTAAATGCAGATGTATGTAAATTAAACTTGATTTTTATTGTAGAAAAAGTGGCACTTATAATGTTGAGCATTTTGTAGTATTAAGTGTTTATAATTTAACCTTTAGCTGTTTCCTTTGTAGAATTTCACATTGATAGTACATTTTAAAAAGTTCAGAACAGTAAATGTAGTTTATATTTTTGTACTGAGTAAATGGAGACTTTCTACTGTTTATTTTTATTGTATTTGAAAATTTATTTTTATTTACTTTTAAAAATGTTTAAGCAAACTTTCTATTAGTCATTTTACATATATCTTCAGCAGAAATCCCCCCTATTTGAAATTAACTCTATCTTAAGCTCTGTTTTTTACTTAAAATTTAGATTTTAAAGGTAATAATTACTTCAAAAATTTCTTTGTCATATTGTTGGAATAAAATATTGTATATTTTTGTTTCTTGACATCAATTATTTTTTTCTCTTCTAGACATGGACACAGTGCTTCAATGTTTTCTTTGTATTTTTTGTCACATTGACTGTTTTTCCTGCTATACATGCTGACATACAGATGGTAGATAAAGACTTCATAATACCTGGTTAGTCATTGTCTGCGAAAATATTTGTATTTAGTTCAAATGTAACAAAATCATTGAAATTTCTTTCTAATATGGAAAAATGAATTAATATGAAACCTTAGAATTTCACTAACACTCTTGAGAGTTTAAACTGTTACACACTTGAACCAAGTTGACATTTCCAAAGGAAGACAAAACATGTAAATGAGATGTTATAGATGAATTAAAAATTAAGTACAATGTTTTATAAATACTAAGTTTGATTTGTTTTCAGATAACTACCATAATCGAAATTTTGTGCAGAGTTTTTCCTTCTGTTTTATTCCAAATTGCAATTTGTATACTTTCATTTTCTTTTATCGCTGTGATTTACTACACCAAAATTTTAATCAAACTCTAAATCTAATGATACAGTTTTCACTGTAATGTTATTGAAACCTTCATAAAAATAATTCAAAAGGAAAAGTAAACATTTTTTTTTTTTAGTACTTATGTAAAAGAGTAACTCCTGCAATGATTAGAAGTGTATATAAATGTGAATTTACTGCATCTTGAAGCATTTTGAATGTAAAAAAGGAACTGATTTTAATTTTATTTCAGAAAAATATTTCACTCCTGTAACTTGTTACTTATGCTTCAACTTCTTTGCAATGATGGGAAGTCTGGTTCCGAATTGGATAAAATGGGTAATTTCATTTAATTGTTTCATTTGTCTGCTGTCAGTTAAATAATAATCTTCAACAATAATTAGTCTATGTCTAAGAGAATAGTTAAACATCCCAATGTTCTCGTATACATGTAAACTAGACTCGTATGGAGAAAAGGCTAAGGGCCAAGCATTACATTTTTCTTGGTGAAGGGGAGGATACATCCAACTTTGAATCACAGATTTAAGGAACGATCTTCTTGATAATGCTTAAAATTCTAACTTTTAGAAATAAGTACTTCTCATGTGACTGGTACTTTTAGTTTTGTTAACTATCCCAAATAATTTAATCCTTTCTCTTTTTGTGAAGTGTATCTATTTTAAGCCGTTTAATATAAAAGAATTTGTCAAAAACTGTATTTATATTCTTTAAATTTATTGAGAAGCTGCATTAAGTTTATTTTAAAATCTGAAATTAAGTATACATCATGCTGTTTTGTAATCACATGACAGAATAATGAAATAATGGTATCCATTTTCTATGTACATCATATATTACATTCCCAAAGCATAAAAACATCCATGAAATGCTGAGTCAAATTTCAAAGGATTGCAAATATCAACTTACTTTCCGACTTGCATGCTTCAGTTTTAAGGATATATATCAGTTTGAATTTCTTAAAAATGTCTGAAAATTCCATGCAATTGTGACAAAATTTTTATTGCAGATTATTGTTTAAATAATCAGGTGCTCGCATGTATTTGTAAATTATCAAATATATATAAAATCTTCAAAAATTAAAAGTCATAGTGAAATTTATTATTTCTTTCATTTGCTGATTTTTGTGGAAATGAAGCACTTGAAAGAGCCTTTGGAAAAAAGTTTTTTTTCTGTGTTGAATATATTGGTATTTAATACGGTACCTAATGTTATTGTAACTTTATTTCCTATCCTATCTTAAAATGTGAATGGTCTAAATTTTGTACTTTCAGAATATTTTATTTTCTTTATCTTAAACATTTAACACTTTCTATCAGAAAAAATTCTGATTTATTCATTGAAATATTTCAATTTTTTTTGTCTTCGTAACTTCTGCTGCACCGTTCAAGTTCTGAATTTAGTCATTCTTGCATAGAATTTTGAGAAATGCTAGTTTATAGAATCATTTTTTTGTTTTTTGGGACATGGCCTGTACATTTCATATAGTATATCTATTTGTAAAATCTTGCAGAATATTCTTTTAACAGTTTTTTTTAATTCTGCTCTTGAAAGAACTGTAATTTTTTTATTGATTGCAATTTCCCTTTCTTTAGCCTGGACCCAGATTTTTGTGGATACCAGTTGTTTTGCGAATTTTGATGATCCCATACTTCATGTTATGTAATTACAAGCCTGATAAAAGACAAATCCCTATTTTAATAGACAATGATTGGGCTTACTTCGGAATGGCTGTTGCTTTTGGATTTACTAGTGGCTATTACAGTAGCTTAGCTATGATGTATGCTCCAGGGTTGGTATTTTTAGTATCTTTCCAACTAATATTTAAAGCCATTCTTAAACAGTTTTCAGAGCAATTCTATTGGTCAACAGTTAGCGTAATATGTAATCTTTCATTTCTTTTCTTGCTACTGTTTACAATTATAAAACCTATTTTTCAAAGCTTGTAATACTTGTATTTTATGTATTAAAACTAGTTGTTTCTTGAAAAAATTAGAGTTCATGATTTTCTAAAATATTTCTCTAATATTCATAATTTCTAAACCAGATGGAAAATTTCACACAAGTAATAAAATAGTTAACCCTTTCATTCACATTTTGCCTTCAAATGGTGCATAAAAATAAGTTTGATACTGCAAGTTATAATTAAGTTACTAGTAGCAATTCATTTAAAAGACAGAAATTGCATAGGAACCCCAAAACATCTCTGGTGTTGTAGCTACCTTTATTCATACCACACAAACATTATAGTATAACTAAAACAGCATATGTGACTTCTAACAAGTAATTCACCTGACAAGGGGTTAAAATTTAAAAATAACACTATTACAGTGTTTAATTTAAGAACGTCTTTGAACACGTTTTCATCTTTACAGAAGAAAAAGCCTTCCAACACTTCAGACACATGAAATAAATAATATATTTTAAAATCATTACATTTTCTTTATTTTTAACAAATATTTTCCGAATCTAATAAAGATTGATACATTAGAATAAATTGATAAAAGAAAATTCGGAAATTGGGGTACAATTTTGCTAATTATGGAAGTCCAGTAAGCTTAAACTTAACCATGTAGGAATAGTTCATTTTCTAACAAACCTAAACGATTAATAGTTTAAGTCGCGAATTTTTCCTTGAGCATTGTGATACTCTCTGTAAGGGGGGGTTACTATCAATGTCATGTAAAACCTGCTTTTATTCAGAATGTTCCTAAAATATTTTATGTACTTCTGATGGAGTGGACTGCCTGCATACTTAATATCCGAATGTTCTACTTGTTCTGTTTTCACTTAAGTTTATTAATCGTATATTGCTTCTAAAGAGTAATGTGCCTTGAACCATAAGTTCAGAAATTATTCCAAGACTAAGATTTAGTCCCTAATTATGTTAAAAGATAAAAAGCCCATTTGCTATATTGTGCGATTTCCTACAATCGGAATGAAAATTTATCATTGGGTAAACATCCACTGTTTCTTTTATTTCCGCTGTTTCGTTAACCTTCCTGAAAGCAATTGTTTTAAACTTGAATATTCAGCTATGTTCTTAAAAGCATGTTTGGCGTGTTAATTTTAAGGAAGTAATAAAATTAACAAATTTACATGTTGTTACAATTTAGCATTATTTTACATTAACTTATTATTACATTTACTAAATCCCTTGTGGAGGGCGAAGCAAATGTAATAAATCACTTTTTATTATTAATTATACTATCGGTTATTAAAGCTCATTAGTGTAATTTCTTGATATGATTTACTAGGCAGTTTATTTTAGACTATTTTGTCTGTTTTCAGGTGTGTTGAAACTGAACATGCTCCAATTGCAGGAATGATGGCTGCATTGTTTTTAGTTCTTGGTATAGTCTGCGGTGTTAATTTTACATTCTTTGTATCCTGGCTAGTTGAAACAAAGCTATTTTGATTTCTTTTTTATATCTAACAGGATAAATTGATCTGAGTAATATGAAGTTTACTAGAAGAAATAAAACCTGAAAATACTTTTCATCTTCATTAAACTTCCAGTGTTTCATAATCTGTTGTAAATAAAAACAACATCCAAAATACAAGAGTTTGAGACATTTCCTTTGTACAGACTGTTTACATTATCTCTAGAGGACTTTGTTACAAGTTGTACTTTTTACAGCCGGCAGAAGTTGCATTTGTTATACATGTCATGTATAGTTTATTGCTGTTTTCTATTGTAAACCATACATTTCTAATGCGCAGTGGATAGAAGAGAATTGTTAATTTTTTTTGTGTGTATGTGTAAATATATTTCATTTGTACTTAAAACAAAAGCTGTCGCTCTCGTGTTTTCAAATGCCTCGTTATCGGATGTACTTTCTTTTTCCCATAGGTTTGTTTTAAACTTTTCGGTATTTGTTGACCGTCCTTGATTGTATAATTGTCTTTTATACTATTTGATCAAATCAATGAGCCTTTGGATTATTATTTATGTTTGTAATGTAATGCATTGTGTAGCTGCTAATGCTGATGAATTTGTGCGATTATGAATTACACTGCCAAAATCGGAATATATCGCAACTGTTTTTATTTTATTTTGACACCATTGAAAGATGGTACTAGTTATAGTTAATGATTTGATTTATTTTTTTATTTGTTCAATCAGTTTTTTAGAATTTTACTGTTATCTGCACACTTGAAAAGGCAACATTTTTTACTAAAAAATCGAACTTGGATGGTAACATTTTTCTCAAGTTATTCTGTGATTTAAAATTTTGAATGCTATTGGATAGTGTGCACTTACGTATGTTATGTTACTTGAAGCAACTTTTATAACGACTTTAATATCAACTTTTGTAGCAGAATAATTTGAAATTTTAATAGTATTTAAAATTTATATGATACTTTTTTATTGTTGGCTGAGTGTCTAATATCATGAAAAGCAACATTCAGGAAATTCAGATTTGCAATTTATAATTTAGATCTGTGGCATTGCATTTTAAATGTTTTGCATATCAAGATGTTGTAATAGATTCTTTGTCTTTTTGATACTTATTTATAATAAATGTTTATGTAAAAGTGTAAAAATATTCATAGTTCAATAACTTTGGCTGTTTAGTTGGAAATAGAACTAGTCTGATTGCAGCATTTTGGAATCTTGTTTCAAACTTTGTACTTGTAACTCATGTTCATGGAAATAAAATAAATTTCGTAACTTTTATAAAATTGCCTCTTTTTCTTTATCCATTAGCATATGAAATAGAACATCCGCATTATTTCGTATATTACACTTGTGCCACTTTGTTTAAAAATGAGTGTGGTAAAGATAATTTGGGCATAAAATATTTGGAATAATTGCTTCATACGAGTTATTAAAGTACATAATTTTGACTTGAAGGAAGATAAAGCTGTGTAGTATTGTTTATCTAATATACAAAAACCTGTTAATTACTTTTAACCATATGATTAGTTCTATCTCGATCTTTTCTCTGTAAAAGTCATTAATTTCAAAGTCAACAAAAGATCATTTTCGCTTCGAATGCTATTTTACATTTAATTAGCATGCCCCTATTTTATGCGATACTTCTTCAGAATCTAATTGCACAGTTCTTTCAAAAATTTTGGCATAAATAATATAGCAAAATTATCTTTCTGAACATACTGTGTGCATAAATTTGCAATTCATGTTTATCTTAAAATATTAATTCACATTTTAATCGCTTGTTAATTGCTTCTAACCAATTTTTAAAGTCGTTGCTTGTGTATGTGTCTCCTAAAGAGACAATTGACATAAAAGGAAGGCTTTCAATTAAGTATTATGGATATACTAAATGAGGGAGAATAAATATGAAACCAATGTAGTGTACCTGACGATTGGAAACCTCTAATGGAAAGGTAACATAAGCAGTAAGCCAAAAGTATTCAAAAAAAGTAATTGCATAAGTTTCTTGTATCGAAAGACTGTGTAGAAAAAAGACATGCAATTTGATTAAATCTACAAATCTCACTAGAAAAGATAAAATGCCATTCTGCCAATACGTAGAATTCTCGGTTGCCTTTTCTAAATCAGTTTTGAAAATAGTCTTTAAAATTTCACGAAATCTTCCTTTTGTTCGTAAAGTATTATGTATTGAGTTAAAGATACAGTAATTAAGACTGATGCAACTAAAAAAACAAATGCAAAGAACATTGTGTGTTTTTGCAGTAAATAATCTCAAACAGATTTATGACCTTGCTACCCCAGAGAGGTATAATTTCGGGCTTCTTTACTGTGTATTTAACACGAGTACTTTTTTAAAATTGTGACATTTTTCTAGGCGAGCGATATAGTGCACGATTAATGCCCTTGCAAAAATTGCCTACATCCAGGGACGTTGCAGGAAACCGTATACAAATGTACTTCACGGTGAATTAAAAGGTGCCAACATCAACCTTGTGAAGCTTTTCCAGTGTACAACCATTTATCGTAATTGAAATGTATCTTATGCGTTTCATTTTCAGAGCTGCAAACGGCAAAAGTAGTGAGAAAATACGACTGTATGGGAAACGTTTTCCAATCATAAAATATTTATACATTTGGAGTGACAGCTGTGTGAAACGGGTTCTTTGTGGTTTGATAGAGATCGTACCAGGACAGCAGTTGCGGGACAGGCGATTCTGGATATGGTGGGGGATCAGCCAAGGACGAGCATGCGAGCTTTGGGTTATAGCCTTGTGCTCCACGTAATGGTGGGTCCTGAAAGATGAAAGTTGCATTCATACCGTGTTCAATGTGTCCAAACGCTGACTGCGTCGGTTTAACCTAGTCGCTCGGACTTCAACAGCTGGTCTTGCAGCAGACTGTGGTGCATCCAGTTTTTGCAGCAGATATATTTTTCATGAATAAATGTACCTTTGCATGTGATGCTACGTTTGATATCCATAATGAACATTGCGTAGACGAATGAAAATCTCCATGTGGCTCATCCACATCAGGGACGCTTCTTCATCAATGTTTGAGCAGGAATCCAGCTAAAGATCGACATTCATGAGGAGAGTGCTCCAGTCCATTTGGGGCACATAGCTCCACATCGTTCCAATTTTCATGCCATCCATTTAGGTGGTCCGTTCATGGAGGCTTCATTCCAACCACACAACTGGTCACTTCAGTTCCCTAGATACTGTGCGTACCCCTCCTTCTTTCCTGAGAGAGCACTTCCCCTCCCCCATTTTCTGCTTTTCTGAGAAAGAGCATCTCTATCCTTTCCCCACTGTCGTATTTCAGTTTTATGGTCCACCGTGCCGAACGAATTTTCATCCTGTCCTGTGTTCCAATCTTTTCGGCAATACTGCGCCAATTCTCATCGGATTTTTGCATTGACGACGGATTTTGGTGCGAAGCGTTCCAATTGGTATGGAAATGTGTCGCCCTGAATGTCCAGCTTAATAGGACCGTATTATGTGCCAGAACGCCTTGACACAGAACCGCAGTTACTATTAGTGTCTGAAATAGGTGCTCCGGACTTAGTGGAGAATGTTTCAATAGACATTGGACGGTGCATGTCGTTCCAGTATAATGGAGCACCAAACCATTTTGGGCTAGAAGTGTTGCGCTACCTAGACTGAAATTTCATCGTCCATAAGATGGGGCGAGGTGTTCCTGCAACTGGCACACCACGATCGCCAAATATGTTCGGAATCGATTTGAATTTGTGGGGAAACCTCTAGGGTTTTATGCATAAGACTCTTCTTATATATTAAGAGGAATTAATCGCAAGACTTTGTAAATCTTCCAATTGTAATTATTTCTCATTATGTTTGCTTTTATAACTTTTACGTCATTCTTGTGTTTTCGGTTCGTTTCCTGGGTTCACCATTATGAGTCCTCCAAGCACTTTTACATTTCTTTTCAGACCATGATATTATATGATATGTTGGATGATTATACGAGACCAATATTTGAGTCACTAGAAGCCAAAGCGGATAGTCCATTTTTTTATGTCTTCTGGTTTTCGTAAATTTTGATGGAATTAATAACATAGTTTTTAGTTATTAAAATATTCATTTACTGCTTCATTAGAAGACTTTATATACTTTCACTAATCAAATTAATAAACCAAAAATTTAAAAATTATTGTATTAAAAAGCATTAATTTTCTCAATTTTTTTTATGGACTTGTCCGCATTGGCTTCTGAAAGACTCATTTGATGAAAATTTGTTTCTTTAGATGTGTACCGCCACCTCTCGGTTTCCTTTTTTTTAGTTGAAACTTTCTCTACAAATAGGTATTTGAGGTCTAGTGTTGTTCAAACTTGAAGGCAAAATTCGATGAAATTGGAGTGTCAGAATTTTAGCAATATATGCTAGCCATGCATTTGAAAACACTAGAAACTTCACATATGAAATTATATCCATGTCTATAAATAATTTCACTTGCCATATGTTGAAAAAAAGATATTAATTCCATGCTTGGATGCTTCCGTCAAATGAATTTCATTCCATTTCGACACAAGCAGTTATTTACACTACACGAAGAAGTATGTCTTGTGTTCGAAATAAATTTACTTTTATTTGAAATTTTTTAATGAAAACGTAGGAGTATTTGCTAGTTTATAATAATTATTGCTGATATTAATCTATTTCTATTATTTTCATTATTATTATTTACTTATTTGGTATCTGAGCTTCTAAGTTTGACTTACATTGTTGATAATAACTTAATGATTGGGAGTCGTATTTTAATAAAAACTCTGATTAATCTGTCTAGATATTCTCACTGTATACTCATATGTCATCTTTTATTTCTTAAAGCCTTTTAATTTATCTTGAATTTCAGTGTGCTATAGCTTTGCCTGTTTATTACCTGAACATCAATTTTTAATCATTATAATACTCGGCCAATATACATGCCTAGTCCCAAATAACTGTCAATGGCTGTCATGATTCCGCACAATGCCAACAGGCGAACCGGCAAAAACATAGGTGTGCAGTTCTACTTGCTACAGTGGTGAATCCAGGGGGGTGTTATGGGGTTGCAGCCTCCGCCAGAGCTAAATCCGAATTCCTGATTTTTTTTAAAAATCACTACACCTGTTTGCAGTGGCGAATCCAGGATATTGGTCTGGAGGGGGCTGAGGTCATAAAAATGTTGTATCTTCATGACCTCATGGCTTATGCAAGTCAAATCACTTTAACTTTACTCACCTGACAATAAAAATCACGAAGGACCCTACAATACTTTCGATAATTAAAAAAAAAAACACTATGAAATAACTTGGCAAAAATCGTTGCAGACCGTATTAACTCTACAAGTACGAGTGGAATGACTACAAAAGCGGGAAAATTTTTGAGCATGTCGAGCCAGAAAGCAATGTTGCCACGTTTAATTTTAAATTTAGAAAAAGGAAATTAAGAACACACTGCCTGAGGTGATTTGAAAAAAAATTAAGTATTTTGGTTTAGCTCTGGGAGAGGTTGCAGCCCCATAGCATCCGGATTCGCCACTGCCTGTTTGGTCTCCATCTCCTTTATTTAAAAAAAACGTTTCCTTAAGCACCTGATCTATGAATTTATGATAATAGAGAATTTATAATTATTGATTAAGAAAACACCTTTTTTCACTCTCAGTAAAATTTGGAGACATAACGGCGATACAAAACTTTTGACCTCAGCCCCTGACCAAAATTCCGAATTCGCCTGACTTGTAACCGTAACAAATCGCCAAATGTTTTTTATCCGCTAATTTACGCTCAGCAGCCGTGGAAATAACATGTGCTGACTTTTACACTTCTAGACTATTTGAGTTGTGAGCATAAATATGAAAATCCTTACAGCCCAAAGTTCTCCGCATGTTATTTTGTCGTCGTTCAGGCAAAAGTCACTAGCAAGGGGAGGGCACGACTCGGGAAATTCAGTTCGGGATGGGATTTGGTTTATTAATAGTATACCTTTAGTGTGTTCATCCATTAAAATGCTGAAGCGCAATGGCCAGCCCATTGGGAGAAAATGGACTTCAAACTTTCAGCATAGCTTATATACTAGTAAGTTGTCACCGTTGTTGAAGCGCGAATAGTATGGTCGGTCTAACACTGGCGTCCAACTCTTTTGTCCAGGGTTCGATCCCGCCTCCCTTTTCTTTTTTGAAAATATTTTATTAAATTAATATTTAATTAAATTAAAAATTTATAAGCATCTTTTATTAAAATAATTTTTAAGCAGTAAATATTTTTTTTATCCATATGATATATGAATCAGTCATAATTTAATTTTTAAACAGTTAAATAATCATAAAAATTTTAATGATGTTAAATAATAATAATTATTATTACTATTATCATGTGTCATTAAAATTTTTGAATGATCCTTTAAAGTAATTACAAAATTTCTGTTCTAGTGGAAATCTTTACGGAACCGAGTTTGACCGAAAAAGAGTGAGCAGCCGTTAAACTTTTGAATACAGAAAAAAGACTTTCCAAAATCTGAAGTTTATTTCCCAATAGATCTTTAAAATAAACGCACACCGTTTATTAATTATGCAATTTGTCAAAATATTCTTTTATTTCTAATATTTTTATGAGATGTTCTTGTTTATAAATAAAAATTAATAAATGTCGGAAAATTTCAAAAATTTACAAAGGAAAAAAGATCTTCATGAAATTCTTTTACGATGAGACCACTATTACAATTATCTAATGAGAGCAACTATAATTAGTTATTATTTAGCACCATTAAATTTGTATTTATAATTCTTTTTTGTAAATTTTTGAAATTCATATACTCTCAAACCTTAACAATTTATAAAGTATTATACTCTAAAATATTAATGATTGAAAAATTGCTTATTTAGAGAAGATCCGAAGGCCTCAAGAAGTTATGTAATTCTTAAACAAAGGTTAATGAAATTGCATTCCTTTCCATCTCAAAACCATGTCTGCATGGATAGAAATTCCCACTGCTGAACGGAATCATTCCGTGTAAGTACTTTAGAATTTACACGAGTTGCCACAAATGCTTATACTTGTATTATTTATCATTGTTGCTTTTTGCAATTATTTAACTTGTTTAAAAAAATTTTAAATTATAATTGCATTTATTGTCATGGAATAAAAATTATTTCATGCTTTAAAATTATAAATGAGTTTGTTAAAGATGTTTATTATTTTACTCTACCTAAATATTAATTTTAAAAATATTTTCAAAGAAAAATGAGGCGGACTAAACTTTCGGGCAAAAAAGTTTTGCATTTATAATTACCCTGATCGATGCTGTATTCTGCACTTTCAACACTAGTGACACTCCTTAGCCAGTGTTATGTTTATGCTGAAAGTTTGAGCCATTCTCCCAATTGGCCAATCATCTAAAACCGAAGTGTCATCCCAAACTGAATTTCCCAAGCCGTGCCTTCCCTTGTGTGTTCAAAAAAAACTATAGATATTTGATAGGGATTCAGGGCATCTGTTTAAACTCCACTTGAGCCGTTATGATAAATATTTTACAACTTATCTTCGCGGTTGATTTAGTCATGTTTAGACAACAGGTTTCTGTGTACCACAAAATAATTAATTGCAAATTAGTTACCGCAGTATCCGTCAAAAGGCTTTTTGTGACTGCGACTGCCTGTTCACTGCGATATGGTTTTTTCCAGTTAAAGAGAATTACGTCGCAATACCATGTGCACAGGATTAAGAGGTTCCAGGTTGCGTACCGTTATCGGAAACATTATTTGTCTAGATTGATGAGAAAAAGAAAAGGCAATCATCATAGTGTTTTTTTTCACTAAGATGGACTGAAAAACTAGCTGGAGAAAAAAATTTCTCAAACAATTTTCTGATTAACGGGAATTTGACTAATTCTGCTCTGCAAACACCTGACCTCTCTGACGTACCCTAATGGGGCTCTTTTGTAATGCAGTCTCTTTTGCATGGAAAGAACTGTCCCGCAGGGTTTTTTTATGAGGTAGGGAACCTTGAGTTATTTTCAGAGCCAGTATCACGATTCTCTTGCATGTGTACAAATTTGATTGTGATGACGTCAGAAATAAAACTTGTGCTGTCATCTCTTGGGAAATATTTTACCCTACAAGTCAGCCTCTCTTTGGTATTGTCTTCATAAAAAAATACATAATCACCGAAACTACCACTCTTGGGGAAAACCTAAGATGATTACAAAATTCTATACATTTATATAAACATTATTCTAATTAAGAAAGCCGTTTCATAAGTAAAAAATATACTACACAAAAGAACATAAAGATGATACAATTAATTACTTGCTTAATATATTTCTTTGAAAAAAATCGTTTAATTGTTTTGAAACTCTGTAATCTACAAAAGTAATTTTTTTCCCCATTATATTTGTAGCATTTTGCTCAATTGATATTTCCATTACAGTAATATAAAACCGAATAACATTGAAATCATTAAACACTCATTCTTATACCGTTGGACAATCTGATCTCAGTCGAATCAGCAATAAAGTGAAATTGCAATGGCGGCTTTTTCACTCTACTTAAGTGGGTTTAACCTCCTACTAGATTTTCACAATTTAAAAGGAGTATAGAGTCCTGCTGAACTACATGGGGTCAAACGCTGAAAAGGACTTGCTTTTTTCTGGGATGTATGCTTGAGAGTAATTGGATCCCCTGGTTTCATGTTGTAAAAAGGGCTTCTGCTTAAATTTACGGGTCTCACACCACACCTCAGTTCATAATACCTAAATACAGCTCTGTGCCACTTTATTGGCTATTATTGGAAACAATAATTGTTAGAGGTAATTTGACATATTCCGAAATGTAATTAATAACTGCACGCAGTTATACAATTAGAAGCTGGTGTAATTTCAGCTTCCTCATGATGACTTTCTCAACAAAACTGGCACCTTAACTAGTTGCACCCCTCATATAATGCAATAATTCATTTGTGGGAAAATTGAGTATCAAGTACTTTCTTCTTATTGACATTCAGGATGTTAACAATTTTATTACTTTTTATTCAAATCAACGAATATTTACATACAAAATTATTAAATTAAAATTGTGATAGACTCCTCACCATCAAACAAAGTTACCAATAGTTTTTTCCTATTACAAAGACATTTTGACAATAGATACTTATTGAGTTCGGTACATTTTCTGAACCAACCCGATAGAAGAAGCGATGACATGCCGCGTATGTACTATATGGAATCAAAATTTACTAAATACCCACTGACAAGAAATTAATTTTGAAAATATCAAAACACTGTAAAATTTGATAGTACAAAATTTTAAATCTCTAATTCAGTCAGAAATAAAAGGACGAAGCTGCATAAGAAGTACATCAAAATAGGAATGGCAGCTCTTTGTCATCTGCATCCGTTAGAGAGGCGCAATATAGTCCATAGTTTATAACTGAAACCTTTAGAATCCTCGTGTTCATCCAGAAATTCAGATTTATTCCTTATGTTGCATAATTTGTTTTATCAGCTAGTTTATTTAATATATTTTCGCGCTCCATTTTAAACAACAGAGTAGAACTGTGTAGTTGTTTATGAGAATATACCGATACTCTTCCTCTCCATGAACTTAGCGCAGTACCCAATGATGAGAATGCTCTTGGACTATCGATTTTGCCTGACCAGATTACACTAGGTCCATGAAAGAGATGCGTTCCTGATAGTTCAGTTTCGATCCTGGTACCATCCGGCCCAAAGCCGAGCCTCCTGCACCTAGCCAGGCTACCTTCGGCGTCCTGGTTTTTAAAAAAGGAAGTACAAAAAAACAAAGTAGTTTTAAAATTAACTTTAAAAAAAGTTCCTTGACCTAACTTTTCGGTAACATATGAAATTGACACCCAAATTTACAAATGAAGATTAATTATCTGAAAACAAAACGAAAGAAAACATGTTGCTCATGCTTTTTGTCACGTATCCTGATTTTATCAAGATTTTGTTGATTACTTCGTCCTTTGCTTTTAAAAAATTTAGATCTATTTATACCCCTTGAGTTGCTTCATTTTTGCAAAGATGGAATTTTTTAAATCTATTTTTCACTCACTCACTGATGTGCTAAAGTTTTAAAATTTTGCACACTTATGTGCTCTCGATGACACTGCATTGTTTTAATATTTTCAGGACTTAAATATCCCTAATAGCACATGGAAAACGGCCAATATTTTAAGAATAATGTTGTGGAATATCTTACTCGTTATCCTGCATCATTCGGCGCGAATAATAATGTGTTTGGCTTAGAAATCTGTGATTGGTTGATGTTCCTTCGGTAACCCTTAAACCCAGAAGGGGTCACGAAACACTCCACGCCTCCTCCCAAGGAAGGCGCAAGAGTTGTAACGCATTCAGACGTCTCCCAGACTTCTGCTTAACACACAGGTCTATAGAAGAGCCATGGGGAGTTTCCCCTCACCAAATTATCTTGTGGTTGTGAGGTCAATAGTACGGCTTGAAACGCTTTCATTCGTTTGATACTTAGAAACATTCGCTTCATGAAAAATGCGAATGTGATTCTAACATTAAAATGAGGAGTTCGTTTATAGATTATACTATTTATGATTGCAAAGAATATGAAAAAATAAACAGAATCTACATTTTATAGCTTTCTGTAATTAAAGAAAACAAAGCGATTGAATTATCTGTAGAAGCAATGAACCGTTTTAATTTTACTGCAGTGAAATGTGTTGTTAAAAATGCTATATAAAAAATATTCTAAAACAATTGTCAAAATTAAGGAAAGAAAATGTACGACGATTAAATTAGTATCATTGAAAATAATTTTTTTAAAATTTTAAGACGGCATAAAAAATCTTTTTCTACAATAATATGAGACAAAATGCCGACTTTACTGATGATTTCATATGCAATATTTTCATATGCAAGCCTGCTCATTGAAAAGTGAAATACGCATTTCCTATTAACCTTATTTTTAACTGAAACTTGGAAGATTGTATTGCATGCAAGATCAAAGAGATAAGAAAATAGTGAGGAAACAGGACAAAGAATTAATAATATATAAATAAAACAAATTTCATGAATAAAATAAATACAATAATTTATATGAAGATAGAAATTTTTTATGAAAAATAAATAAATCTTATGGAGGTTTTCTTTAAGTCAAAATTTGGTCTAAACTTTATTTTACAGAACTTTAATTGAGACCATTTGTTCACAACATCGCGAATGCCTAGTATATCTCTCACCATGTATTTTAAAGAAACGAGTAACATTAATTAATCCAAATGTTCATTATTCATGTTCGTTTGAGTATATCCATCTTCAATTTCGCAAGGTTCATAATGAGACGAACAACTTTGAAACTTGAAGGTAGAACATTTCATAATGCAAATGCTACTTTTGAAATATTTACTAAAAACAAGCATTTTTCACTGAATTTAGAAGTATTTGCAATTCAAGCATATAAAAATTCTTATTCTTCTGAAAAAACTTCTGAATACTATTCTACTATTTATCGATTCCTTAACTAATTATTTCTCTTTACTGGAAATGACAAAAAAAAAGTTTCAAACACTGAAAATACAGAATAAATTTGTTCATGAATCATAGTAAGTTTTCTAATTATTGTATCAATATTTCGTGGTACATTTATATCTTCATTTTATTTCAGTACATTCACTTTACAGAGACAAAGTTTTAACGAGAGTATGTATAATTATGTATAATATTTCCATAGAACACGAAAAGTTTTAGAATTCTTTCCCTAATACAGTACAGTTGAAAAGAGATTTTACGAATTAGCAAGTAATTTTCTGCGATTATTAGAAAGCGTTGTAATTATTGAGATAAGTATTTAAAAAATAATTATTATTCGAGAAAGTTACTGTGCTGTTAGACATAAAAACTTCTCGTGGAAAAAGAAAACTAATGAAACAAAACCAAAAAAAAAAAAATAATAATAATAAATCGAAACTGACTGTTGCATATACTAATTTTTAAACTTTTGTTGACATGTACTGTGATAATAATATTGATGTCATCTTCCTCAGATCCTTAAAAATAACCCTTGGAAAATTCCAGAAAATATTGATTTCAAGATTGCATAATATTCATAATTATGAATTATAAACTAAAGAGGAGGACCAAAGAAAGCAACAGAGGGTGAAATAATTCTGAAATTTGAAGCGAATCGAGAAGTTAGACCATTTAAACTGCATCAAAAATTTTGAATTTTTATAATCTTATGAAATCTTTTTATTAATCATCAAATCAACGCATTTTTAATTATGGAATTCTTGTAATATTCTCATTTACTTGTTATAAAACTCCACTAGTCAATTTTATGAAAAAAAAAAAAACTTACTGAATTGTGCTTAAACTTTTACATAATGTAGTTAATTTCTACTGAAAAATAACTAATCGAGAATATCAGTACATAATATCAGAGTAGAAGTATCAGTACCGTCCTGACTGTAAATCCCGTATTGCCGTCTGATTTTTTTTTTTTTTTTTTTTAACGTAGGACTACGTTTCTTCCATTGGGGTCTCGGGAAGGAATTTGATTCACATGCCAAAACGACACAAAAAACGTTGTGCGGGAGATCCTCTATATCTTGGTAAATACATACGTTAAAACGTAACTGATGTCTTATTTTAGAGATAAAGGGCAGTAACAGAAGTTAGAAAAAAAAAAATTGAAAATCGGAATTGTAGTTTTGCGACTAGTGAGTCGCAAAGTTGGGCAAAAATACGCATGAATTGGTGATGCGATCCTCTATATCTCGGTAACTACATATGTTGAAAACATAACTAATGTCTTATTTTAGATCGATGAAGAGTTTCATATAGTTAAAGATGTTCCAATTAATGTCATGGGTGACTTTAATGTAGATGTCAAAAGGAATGAGAAAGCATTCGGTTTCATGAAGAAGCATTTAGATTTGAACATGGTGCCAACAAATTATCCTAGTATTCTGGGAAATTCATATAATGATTCAACTTTTACAAGAAACATTAGTCCCGAATTATTAAATTATGCATGTTACTTTTCATATCATCGACCGATCCTACACAGAATTGTAACATATCCACGCACGATTGAGGAATTCAAAACAAAAGAATTGACATCGTAATATATTTTGTGAAGAAATAAAACAATTTTCGTTGTAACCTTAGTTTCATCTTATTTCTCCAATTTAACATACATTAGCATTTCAGAAAAACCAAAGAGAATTGAGAGTAACTTCGAGAAATAAAAGAAAATAGAGTGTAACTTCGAGAAACAAAAGAGAATCACCAGTAACTTCGAGAAACAAGAGTATCGCGAGTAACTTCGAGAAACAAAAGACTATCGCGAGTAAGAAATAGAAACCGAGAAACAAAAGAGTCACGCGAGTAAAGTAGTCCTACGCCTTTAACATCTGCGGCTGTTTGAAAAATACAGTTTCTCGTCATTTTTTTGTCCCTACTTGAAAACATTTCTTGTTTTTTACTTATCCGTAATCAGCAATATTAAATAGAAACTTAAGTAGATTTAATTTTTATTAAAAATAACTTCTGAAAAATCCTTTATCTCAAATTTTATTTCGTATGAAATGCCACTCCAGTTTTGCAAATATAGATGAATCTGTCTAAAAAAATTAGTGGAAAAATATATTGTTTATATTTTCGCCTTCATTCTGATCTTTCTTTTAAAAATTTTTTCTGTATTTATACTGACGGGAACCTTATATTTTAGATACTTAAGCTATGACCCGGAGACAAAAAATAATTAAATAAATAACACTTTTAGCAACTTTTGAAAGAAAAAATTTAAAAAGTATTTTGATGTAATAGAGTTGGATGATGTGTGGCTAAGAATATATAATCATGAGGTGTGTAAGTGTTTGAACTATACTGATGTTATTAAATTTATAAAATTACACAGGATAGGATGGGCAGGTCATATTATTCGTGTGCCAAATAAGTGCACACCTAAAAAGTTTTTTATTGCAAAACCAATAGATAAGCGTCATACGTCATAACTAGCTACGCGCCTTATAGACGTGAAACTTTCCTCCACCTCTCCAACATCTAAATTATTTAGGGTTGAAGTTAAAAAAAATATATTTTCTATAGTCAAAATAATCTTTTTTAAAATGAGGAAAACCTATTAGAGTATGATAACTTTTGATTTTACGTTCATCGCATTGATTAATATTATAATTAATATGATTTAATGCTTTTAATGCTATGATTTAATAAGTGCTTTCGCAAAATATTACAGAAGAAAATTGTGATACTATATTAGCATGAACTTCAAATTTTAATGGAATAATTCTCTAACATATTGTCAAGTATTCTATAAGTTATATAAGTTTCGTATTATTTCGTGGAAAAATTTGTATATTATAAGCAAAAAAATGCGAAAAAATATGGGATTTTTAAAGAAAAGCCATTAGTTAGCAAGTTTATTTACCAGAATAAACTTGCTATTTTTACAAAAATCCATGTAAGTAATGTGCACAGCAAATAAAACCATTGAAGAAATTTGTAAACCATTATCAGCCTTCTTATTTTGAAAGCCTAATTTTACAATATTTTCATAGTTTTAAAACATATGCAGTTGAATAATAACATTAAAAAATATATATAAGTTATTTTTCAAAAAAAAATGTCTCCGAACACAGTCGGATACCTTAAATGCCCTCGTGACCGAATTTTCACAGTAAAATATGAATTAGAGTCTATTTTTTACATGGACGAAGTTTAAGGGCAGTTGGTCTAGTCTTTCCTGAGAAGCTCTAAAAAGTGTGAAAATCCGAAAGTGTCTGGATACTTTTGATCATATAAGTGTATCTTACAAATATTAACGTAAAGATAAAAGAAATTTGGGTTGTGTTTGGAGGTGTGGAGCCTTGGCATGAGAATTAAATCAAGAGAAGCTCTTCAATAATTTTAGAGGTGTGTGGAATGCAATTATATATTTTTGTTAAGTCTCCCCCCTCTCCCAAGTGAGTGTTATTTTGGTTTTTAGCCAATTATTAAGCGTTTTAGTGGTTTGATTGCAGAAAAGCGAATTTGATTTTTTTTTGGTTATAGATTGCTTGTTATTGCTTTTAAATAACACGAAAACAAGGAAGGCTAATATTATTGATTTAAATTTTAATTCAGTACATTGTCATTCTAGAAGCATAAAATACTGTTATCGAAACATTATTTGTTCAGGATTTTCAGATAGAGAAAAAGAAAAGGCAATCATCAAGGAATATGCGTTTTTTTTTTCACTAAGATGGACTGAAAAACTAGCTGGAGAAAAATTTCTCAAACAATTTTCTGACAGAACGGGAATTTGACTGACTTGCTCTCAAACCAGAGCCCGACCCTCTTGACGTACCCTAAGGCGAAGGGGTTCTCCTCTTTTTGTAATGTGAAAGAACTGTCCTTGCGGTTTTTTTATGAGGGTAGGGAACCCTTGAGTTATTTTCAGATGCCAGAAAGTATCATTTATTTCCTTCTTGGCAAAAAGGTTAAAAATTTGATGAAAAAGATGACGTCACAGCTTAGTAAACTTCAGCGCCATCTCTTGGGAAAAGGCATTTTTAAAATTCTACGAAACAAGCCTTAAGGCTTGTATTCGAAGAAGAATTTAGGAGGAACATGCTTATATTTGGTTGGCATGAAAGTAATTTCGGTGTCCACAAATAGTTGCCGTTATGTTTGTTTTGAAAACTACTGAAAGTCATTTGATTTCTGACATTTTTAGCTTACATAAGAAACTATCTATGCGTAATTTGAATTGCACTTGCTAGTTTTGAAGCGTTTTAACATGGAGTTTAAAAGCTAACATTTTCGACACATTTTAAATTTTTTATTTATGTAAAGGCAAGAAAGCTACGGAGGCTCATAAAGATACAAGTGAAATTTATGTTGTTGATTGTTTAACGGAACGCATGGGTCAGAAATGGTTTAAAAAATTCCGTTCAGGAGATTTTTCTCTCAAAGAAAACGAACGTTCTGGTCGACCTACAGAAGTTTCGGAAGACCAAATCAAAACCATAATTGAATCGAATCGCCATATAACTTTGCGGGAGACTGCAGAGATTAAATGTATCACACAAAACAACTGAAATGCATTTAAAAATTGGTTAAAAAGCTAGATATTGAGGTTCCACATGAATTGAAAAAGATTAACTTAACTCACGGAATCAATGTTTGCGATATGCATCTCAAACACAACGAAATCTATTCTTTTTTTGAAATGGGAAGAAAAATGGATCATCTTCAATCAGTGGCGAATCCAGGATTTGGGTCTGGAGGGGACTGAGGTCACAAAAATTTTGTATCGTCGTGACGAATGTCAAATCTCATGGCTTATATAAGCCAAAACACTTTAACTTTGCTCACCTGACAATAAGAATCATAAAGGACAGTACAATAGTTTCTATATTTTAATAAACGAATACAATGAAATAATTAGCCAAAAAATGTTTTCGACCGCGTCAACGGTACAAGTACGAGTGGAATGACTACAAAAGTGGGAAAATTTTCGAGCTTTTCAGGCCAAAAAGCAATGATGTCACGTTTTATTTTTTATTTAAAAAAAGGAGATTAAGAACAAGCAGTTGCAGTGATTTTAAATAAAAGCAAGAATTCTGGTTTAGCTCTGTGAGGGGCTGCAGCTCCATAGCACCCCCTGGATTCGCAACTGTCTTCAATAATATCAATCGAAAGCGATCATGTTACAAGCATAAAGAACCTGCGCAAACCACATCAAAAGCTGAAACGCAAAAAAACAAAAATATTTTGTCAATTTGGGGGGATTATAAAGGTATGTATTTTGAGCTTCTTCTAAGGAACAAAACGATAAATTTAGATGTTTACAATCAAAAACTAACGAAACTGAAGAAAAGTGAATTGGCAAATCGCAAAAGTAATCGCGCTCCACCATGATAATGCAAAACCTCGTGCGTCTTTGGTAACACGTTGTAAATTACTGGAGCTTATCTGGGAAGTAATGCCGGATCCCTCACATAGCCCTAGCCTTGCAACATTAGATTATCATTTCGAAATTTGCAAAACTTGAATTAATAAAAATTTCACTAACGATGAGGATCTAAAATAGCACCGAGATAAGTTTTTTGCTGAGAAGGACCAGAAGTTCTATGAGCGCGAAACCATGGACCTTCCAGAAAGATAGCAAAAGGTCATCAGACATGGAAAATACATAATTTATTTAAGTTCATCTTTTGCATAAAGAAATTGAATTTTATTTCGCACTGAAATTACTTCCGTGACAACCCAATAAAATGGTACGAAATTATACGTTTTTTATCTAAAAAGCGCAGGTCGCTTCTTTGAGGAGGAGTAGAAACATAGTGGTAATGGCAGAGATAGCGAATAATATTCGCAAAATTACGTGTAAAATGAAATTGTATTATTGACCTCATTGAAATGCCGATATCTTTCTGAATTTTGAAGGGATTCAACTGGAATTTTTTTAATAAGTTGCTCTATATATCTGGCTTTGAAGTTATAAAAGAAAAATTACGCTGCGTCTAGCACATGCGCAGTAAAAAATTTAGTACAAATGTTCACATTTCCTCTAATATTCAACGTATTTAATTCAAATTTTAATACAATACTTCTGTAACATATTGTCGAGTGTTCTGCAAGTTTCGTATGATTTGAATGAAAACTCTGCATGTTATAAGCAAAAAACCTTTATATCTTAACGAATATTTGTGCTTTTGTGTTTACGAAAATGCATGTAAATATTATGCGCATTAAACATAACCATTGATAAAAGTTTCATCTCGCTATCAGCTTTCTGTGAAACAGGACGAGTCAAAATCACTTTCCGTCTTCATCACTTTCTGGTCGCCCTCTAATTGTCCTCGTGACCGAATCTTCACTGTAAAATGTGTATGATACTCGATTGAATGCCACACGATTCTCCAGAACTGATTTCGAACCAGAGTTTTCGAATTAATTGCAAATTTCTCGTATTTTACGAAATGGTTCTTAATTTTTGTACACCAGTGTATAAATCGTAGGAGCCAAAGACATAAAGCATTAGGGTGAAAATACAATGTATCTGTGACTGAAGTATTTATTATTGTTTCATGATTTCCTATGTCATTTTGATAACTTTTTATTTACTGTGCCAGTCTCTGTATAATCTCTGTTATGTATCAATAACACAACTTATACACTCCTTCACATATGTATTGTAATCTACATGTTACATAAGGTGATACCATCTTATATGCAAATACAGCAAATTTAAATTGTTTGCTTCGCTAGCCTGGTGGCAAAACCATGTAGATAAAAAATAACAGAAAGTATTCTCCTAAGTTTGCTCTATTACGTCTGATTCTTAATATAAAATAATTTTAAACACAGAGCTATCATTTTACTAATTTTTTTTTGTTATTTTGTGACTATAAAGGAAACTGCATGTGTACGTAAGTACACATGCAGTAAGTTGACAACCAAATAACTGAACATTTTCATAATCTCAGTTTATTTGAAGAAACTGCAAAATGAAAAAAATTCAAAAATACAGAATAAAAGTGAAAAATCTACGAGTCCACATACAATTAAAAATAGTTTATTAATAATGATATAAAAGACATAAGTATTTTTTGTGAATTATTTGGACCAGCCTTAAAAAATAACATGTTGATGCAATTTTTTAAACATAAAATGTAAACAAATTATATAACTACATGCACATAAAATGAACAATCTGTATGAATAAATATAAAAATATATTTGAAGAAAAAAGTATTACATTCTACATCTTTATAACAGATTTTATAATAACACTATCACAGATCTATGTTCGACTTACAGCTACAATGAACAACAATAATACTTGAATTTTAGTAAGGACATTTTTCATAAGCAATTTAACACATAAATATAAAGTAAGCAATTTATAAATGGAAAAAAAGTAACAGACTTCTCATATAATATAAATTATGAGAAAAAGCTCTATGAATTGAATCACCAGTTTGAAGTGGGCAACGAAACCCCAAAACTTTTTTTTCTACTAAAATACTTCCTGTTTATCTTATTTATCGTTTTTTAAACCAAACTTTTATATGAGATTCTTTACACCAGTGGTTTTTGTTCCTTTTTTACAGCTAACAATAAGAGTCTACATGGTAACACACGTTTTGTGCGTTTCAATATTTTGGCGTTGTTCCCTTTTCCAAACTGCTGATTCAATTATAAACAGAATGCACTTTCAGATACAGTGTAAATGAATAGAAATAACTGCACTGAAATTATCAATACAATTTAAAGTTCTTCTTTCTTTACAAGATATTTTAGAAAAATACATTCAAGATTTCACTATTAACCGCTTTCAAAACTCAGATAAACAATCACAATATTAAATAATGCTAGAATCTGGCACTTTGCTTATCCATATTGATATAAAATGCATTCTATTGTTGCACATGAGTCAAAAAGGTACTCCGTGTTTAAAAATAGAAACTAATTTAATACAACAAACTATTAAAACTTGGAAGATTCATGATACACACATCAACTGAAAATATTTTCTATTCTAGTTACTTATTGACAATGCATGCAATATATAAAATGACAGTGTCTTTGTACTGTTTTCTATTAGTTTTGTAATTATAATTAAAGAACAGTATAAAACTGAAATATTGGAATGTTAAAATACTAAATAGAAATACACTTAGAGTATAAAATAAATAAAGGCTTCATAAAGTAATAACAATAATAAATACTTTGATAAATCAACAAATATTTAATTTAATATATATATAAATGCTTCACTCAATATAAACAATTGTTTTATTAAATAAAAATAAATGCCTCATTTAAATTACAATCTGCTCAAAAAGCTTCCCTGAATCACATCATGAACCAAAAGTAGGAACAAAGATGGATTTAAGTTCATATCACAAGTATAATACTAAATAAATGCTATATATTATTTTCTCAATGCAATTCAAAGTTTAATAGTTCTTGTTTGAAACCAAGATAAAAAAAATTAACACATAAAATTGGAATGGCTTTCTACATATAAATAAATCCATACGGAATTCTACATATGAATATAGAAGGCATTCTACTTTCAGTTGTCAAAATCTAAAATTTTAGAATATTTAAGATAACTATAAAACTTGAGAAAAGCTTGTTGGTCAATTGCTTAAAAATATATATGACTAGTCATAATTAGATTTGTGCAAAGTAGCGCCCTTTTCTGAATTTCTCCGGATAGTTAGGCACTAAAAAAATTTGAAATTTTAAAATCAAACATTTATTAAAATGAAACAACTATAAAGAAAATTCCAGACTATTCACCACAAATAATTAAAAAATCATTCAAAGTTTCAATACAGCTTCAAATTAAAAATCTACATGTTAATGTGCGATACAGGAAAAGATTAGAGTATCATTCAGAGTTTATACAACCGTCATCAAAGCTCAGAGATTAATCCAAGACACTCAGAATTGCTTTTAAAATGGCACTCTACTTTTCTGTATGGGTCTAAAAGGCACTCTACTTTTATATATGACTCTATAAGGCACTCTACATTTTCTTATGCATATTGAAGGCACTCTAACTTTACATAAGCCAAAATGTGAAAATCTGGAAAATTTTTGATCCAGCAATTCAGAAATATTTTAATTATATTTCCACTAAAATGTTAAACTAGCTGCTATTAGATATATTCTAGCATGGAACAAGAATCAAATTTCTATCTGAAATGTTCTCACTAATCTCAATGTCAGATTCACAAACACATTCTAAAATCAAACTTTTAGAATGTCGAGATCAGTGTTAAAAAATTGAAAAACGCTTCGATATAGTTACAAACTAATTGATTTGTTCAGAGAAGAACATAAAAAAACCTCCATAAAATTGTTCAAAGGATAGCTTTTGACACCCATTGAAAATAAGAAATGTGGTTGCATTAAAAAAAATAAAGAATTTTTATTCGATGGGTCAAAGTTTTCACCATTTGCAAAGCATAAAAACTCAACCAAAATATAAAATTATTTTTACATCTATTCATAACTTCTGAAATTAAAAAAAATTAATAGACTTTAATAACCTTCTATCCTTATCTGCATACAGGGTGTACACAAATGAAATGACACATTTCAAAAATTAATAATAATAAAAAAAAAACTAAAAATGTTGGAACTACGGTTTTTTAAAAATAAGAGCGCTTCTCAAATTTTTTTTTTTTCAAATAGGTAAAGCGGCGTTATACCGTTATAAATTTGTTACAGCGAGAAAATTCCGTACGGAATAGTGACCGATCAGCAGAAGCCGATGTGTGCTTTCTGGGGATTTTTTTATAGTTTTTCTTGAATATTACGAAAACTCTTCAGTTTTCACACTACATGTGAATTTACAAATCAAAGAGCGTAAAATTCCCTACAAATATATGCTTTTATTTTTCTTCCAGTTTTAATATTTTCTCAGATAATGGCTCTAAACAAATTTTTGATTTCCAATAATTTACGACACCCTAGACCACCGAAATGGCATGTTACCTATCTAAAAAAAAATCTTGATATGCGCTCTCATTTAAAAAAAATTCGTAGTTCCAACATTTTTAGTTTTTAAAAAAATTATTTTTGAAATGTATCACTTCATTTGAGTACACCCTGTATATTGCAATGTATTTCGATACTTGCAAAATCCCAGCTAAATTCAACAATTCCTTCATGATTCTTCAGAGTTATTTCTTCAGCAATAATTATTTTCATGTTCTGTTTAAATCCACAAGACTTAACACCGATACAAATAAAATTAAAAAATTCCTTATGAAACAATGCATCCGTAGGGACAATCTGATATTGTTCTTCAGCTTTCTACTAAATAAGCATCAATTAAAAAAATCTCACTTTCAACATGACGTTTTCAGTGGGTCAGGGAGGTACGATTAAAAAATCGATAATGTTCTGTGTGCGGCCTTTAGCCAAGAATGAGTTAATAAATAAAAAAGTTGTGAAGCTGAACATTTTTAAAAAACATTGCATACAATCATGAAACATTAAAAATATTTCCAATAAATGAATGGATTGTTTAAAAAATGTTCGAAACTTGATGATATAATATATATCTATAAATAATAGAGACTGAAAAGTTATCGTTTATAGTTTCAAAGACGCAAAGCCATGGCTAAATAACGTTAAAGCTAACTGAAAAGGAGTTAAATGAAGAAACCTAAAATAAGAAATATTTATGCAAATTTCAAGAAGTTTCTTTCTACATTATTAATTATTTATGAAAGAAATCAGTTGAAAATGCCAATTTTTCTTAAACTGTTTGTAAACTGCAAGTAGGACAAAAATACTGCTGTTGAGACATAATGTCTAAAAAGAACATAAAATTACCAGATTTCACGATTTTCGACACCGAGTTGCTTTAAGAACAAATACATGTTTTAAGAAGAGTGAAAAAAATCAGTCACGAAGGAATGGGAAACCATCTACCTTAAATGTTGTATAGATGCGACACATTACATGATTATCCTGCAACAAAAACAAACCTTCGGCTCAGTTTGTGAATAAACTGCAACATTCAAGTGCTAGTCGAACTGTTCTCTGTGCAGTTCAAAATAAAAGAAAAATTAACAGGACGGATACTCAGAGCATGAAGATGGAATATTTAAAGTCTATTGATTTGTGGCTTTTTCTTCGTACCATAGAAAGGGGAGGGTTTTCATAAAGAAATATACAGTAGAAGCTTAACTAACCGGCAAGATCGGGAAACGCCGATTTCCAGATACCTGAAAAATCCGGATAGTTGAGTGTAACGGGAAAAATGGGGGGTAGCCTTTTTTTTAGATTTTTTCGGCCAAATAATTTGTTTTTGTCATTTTGAAATGTGCATTAAATATAATTTTTAAAAATACTTCTGTATCTTCCATAACATTGTATTTACACAACATATTATGAAGATTTTAATTTAACATTGATGATAAAAAAAAGCATGTCTGTAGCCAAATATATAAATATATAGATTGTAAAAATATAAACATATAAAAATAGCCGATGAAACTGGAAAATATTCTACTCAGCAACCTTAATAAAGCTCTTTTAAGTGATCATAAACAAATCCCAGATTGAATATCAAAACTAATCATCTTTTAAAAAATCGCAAGGGTTATTGCGCAATACGCGCCTCCAATTCTCCCGCACGTGATATTACGTAATCGGAATCAAAATCTGCCGGTATTTGGAGGATAAATAAATAAAGGAAAAGAAAGAGACTTACCAATCTGGAGTAACCCACTAATGAGCTTTTTTTTTTTTTTTTTTTTTTTTTACCGATTCTGTCCCTTTACCTTTTTTCCGGTTGTCGATTTCGTTTTTAGGTCTTGTTTTTCGGCGAAAGATGGACCTTTTTTTTGGGGGGGGTCTCATTTTGCTTTTGAACCCCCCCCATAAAACAAGTCTGTGTACGTCACAGTACTGTATGTTGCTTGTTTTTTTGTTTTCCTTCTACGCCCCTCCGTGCGGAGCGGATGTTGTATCCAGAAATAAATTGTCTGCGTGAATGGAACGCCGCGGGCACGCTAAATTTTGGCAAGCGGGTGTCAATTTTTTAGAAAAACTCATTTTCTAATTTTTCCGGTTAGTTGAGCTTTCCGGATAATCGAGAATTTACTGTATTAATGTACACATTTTTATGCTATTGGCTCCACATACATTGTGAAGAAATTCACATTTTCTAGCGTGAAATTAAATTAGTCTCTGAAAAAGTAAAAGTGTAAAAATTTATATATCTTAGTTTAAAATATGTCACAAAAAGTTACACCTTTTGCACCTATATGGAATATTGGTCACGAAAAGCAAAAGAAATTGTCTACTTCTCCCTGCTCACAAAATGGCAGCAGGCGGAAGATAATTTTATTGTAATAAGGTTTGAATATATCTGATTGATCATAAAAAAGCCGCTTTAAGAATTGAAGACGCATTTTTTCTGGGAAGCAAACACAAAATATTGAAAAGAACTATTTAAATAAACTACATCATTTTAAAAGTGATTATTTTCAAGAAATCCTCCTTTGTTTCCAACATTTAAGTTTCACATCATTTCGTCTTTTTACTTCACAAACTTTCAATTGGCCTTAATGTTTTAACCAAGACTGTACGTAAATATAAGAGATTCAGATAGCAATGGTTATAGTTAGAAAATATACATATATAAAATAGAGATTCAGACAACACAACTGGAATAGATTTTATCAACCACCACCAAATTAATAAGAAATAGCATGAGTAAAATACAGATTACTTAGCATACCCAATTAGTACAATGTGTTTGTAAACTAAAGGACAATGTTGGGCCATTGCTAATTCATACAAACTGTTTGCCCCTACCTTCATTTTCGAAATTTTACTATATTTGTTCCACACGTGTAACAAGTAACTTTTATCAAACAAGACTGAAATATTGAGAACAGGTGTAGGAATAAAATAATCTTGCCATTTATCATATGGTATTGGAAAAGCTGCAGCTGGTTGTAGAATATCAACATTACAATCAGCACCAGAAATCTTACCAATATTATCCATATCACAGTATGCTTTAATATTTCGAGTAATAGTGCCAGGACCATTTGCAACAAAATTTGACGAGTCATACTTTTGTACAAAATCATACATACATCTTTTCATTAGCTCATGGCCTTTTTGGAAAATTAATATTCCAGAAGCAACTCTCTCCCAGTTTTCTGTGATGGCAGAATTTCTTAGATGTTCCATGGAGCGCAAGCAAACAATATCCATATCCAGATACATGCCACCGTATTTCCAGATCAGGAAGAACCTTAATGCATCGCTCAAGTGACTGGCCTGAAATAAGTGAAGTAATGAGCAACAATGTTCCAGGTTTGCATGAGAAATAATGATAATAATAATCAGTAATAATGATAACATTTTAGTTAAATGCTGCATTCTGATGCAGAATATATAAAGTGGAGAGCTGCCAAATTTGGACCATCGCATAGACTGGACTGGCACCATAACCTCAATTCTATTAAACATTTAGGGAGTAAAATAGGAAATTATGTTGAAGCGATATAAATGTAGTTTCATGGACTCAATTTTTTGAGAAAGTGCTACATGGCTGCAGTTTGAGAACAAGTGTTTATATTCAGATATCATCAATTAAATATTTTAATAAAAAACTAATAGTCTTTATGCTGCTTTAAAGTAGCAAAATACGTTACTATATCATAAGAGGAAACTTGTTTGGCTACAATTTACTATAATAGTTTTATTAAAACGTTTAAAAATCTGAGCAACTTTTGGGCTACAGAACACCACTCCATACCCCTTTGATTTCAGATGCAGTGGTATGGAGTGGCATTCAGTAGTCCAAAAATTGCTCAGATTGGACCACAAACAGTTGCCAAAAATGGGACTTAAATTTATGGGACTATTATCTTGAACTAGAGGAATAGCCCAAAAAGCAGTTATCACTAATAGTCCTCATAAATTGTAAGTGGAACAACCCAAAGCAAGGAAAGAAAATAATGGACATTAAAGAAATCAAATGTTAATTCAAAAGGAACTAAAACAAAAGTTATGCAGTTTTGTATCATATATGAGGAAAGAGAAGAAGAAAAAATTATACAGTGCATTAAATGTCATACTTGGGTTCATACATTGCGTACTGCGAACTTTAGAATAATAAAAAAAACACTTTTACTTTAATTGTGCTTAAAGAAATTGGTTGTCCAATTTGGGAAACAAGTTTCCTTAATTGGACAGATGATTTTATGATGATACAATTTTTTAGATGACATATGAATATTTTTTCTACTTTAAAGTGCATTCATTAAAAAGTTAATTACACTGTTTGGGAACAAACAAACTACAAGAAAAACCTATTTTTTAAAATTAAAATGACTTCTCTATCACTGCATATTAAACCAGTGGGAGAGATCTTCCCTAGACTTTCTCCTATACTCCCTCATAGAGATGTCATCCTCTAACTTGAAAACTGTGAGGTTTAGGCAAGGCCAGAACACTAAGAGTACTCAGATTTTTATTGCCCTAGGACTCAGAGAAAGGAACAAGATGGGATGGTGACAACACAAACGGGAGTGTCCTCCCACTCCATCCGACTTTCCCATATAGTGACACAATATGGCGTGTCTTGTGCTTCATAAATGAAGATTCCAATATTCCTTTTCTTCGAAGTTTCATATTTCATATAACAAATTTTTGTAATTGTTTTAAAACCTGTAGAGCTTATAAAGCACTGTTTCGAAAATAACATTTTATAGTTTTAAATTAAGTTGAACGAAATTATAATAATGGCAGAAGAAATACCAGATTAAGTGGAGAATTTCGAATAATAAAGCATTATGTTTCAATTACTAAAATTGAAAACATTTTTTTTCATTATAAATGCATGAAACTTTTAATTTAAAGTATGCTTCATCGAAATTAAACGATTTTAACAATATTATTTTAATAAGATAGGAATTAGGAGGATTAAGTGTGCACATTCTACACTTGCCGCCACTCTAGCCAACAGTCATCTCTTTGACAAATCATTAACTTTCAAAAAATTCTAGTTCATTTAATTGTTCAATTTATAAAAATACACTATGAACAGTTTTTGAGTGAAATTTTCTGCTCTTTCAGTTGGTAGCATTAATTTTTCAGGAAAATGTGTAGTTAAAAATTATGTGCCAAAATCTTTGATTTTGCAGTTTTTTTTGTTAAATATAAAAAAAGCTCACTATTTACAGATGTAAACTTGTTTGTATTATATTTTGAATATGTTACAGAACAGAATCTCATTAAGTTTACTTTGCAAGGAATGATCTGAAGACAAAATCAAATGAAATTTATGTATTGTTACATGGCTACAGACATCAAGAGATTGAGCATTTTGTGATTTTCACAGACTGATTTAATATATGTGAAACAGCAAGATCCACCAATGCAAAAAGGATGTTTTTACTCGATATGAGAAAATAGCTACTTTGCAATTTTATATAAATCAGCTACGAACTTATGCTATTGCTTCTGAAGATTGAAACTGGTATGAAGTTAGTATGGTGGGTGCTTTCATGAATGGACATATGAAAAATGTACAAGTTACTGAATAAGTATTACCAAAATCATTGATATTTTTCATTCAATCATTGATATCATTTTTATGATAAGCTTAAGACCTGCTCTGCAGGTGTTCACTAAGGGGATGATTAGTGTGTGTGTGTGTGAAGGGGATAACTCAGTGTCAATGTGCAATGAATGACCACTGCTGCTTACTTAATGTATGGGTAGAAAGGCGAGTTTGAACAATATTCCAGGAGGCGAAAAGGTAACAATACTTCAAATTACAGAAGTACTTAGTCAAGGACTTCTTCAATTGTGTTTGAATGAAGTGTTAATAGCACATAGCTTCTCTATGAAGGGAAAGCCAAACAGACCCAACTGAACACTTTCTCTCTCCAGCTAAATGGATAAAACATTCCTAATTTACAAAGCAGAGGTGTAGTGGAGCTGGAAAGCACTGTTCTGGCACTGCCTTTTTTTACGAGAAATAAATAAATAAATAAAAAAATCGTGAAAATGCCTTAAAACTGCGCGATTTTTGTCGTCCAGGTTAGAGCATTCCGGTACTGTTTTTAGAGCATCCTGGCACTGTTTATTTTGTGACTACACCACTGCAGACAGTCAATGAAAAGATTAATGTCAATGAAGGAGGAAAGGAACACAGAAATGAAATGGAACATTCAAAGTAAAGCTAGTAAATTAAACTCCCAGAGTACAAATTATTTGAAGAATTTTTAAGAAACCTGGAAATATTTGTAAAAAAATCACACGCTACAACAGAGTTTAAAGTTGTTTCCCAATTTTGAAATGATTTAGATTTAAATAACCATGCAAGAAAACTGGATAGAAAACACACATTCTAAATCTGCCGCCTCCCCCTGCAAACCAGTTTATTTATAGGAAAAAAAAAAGAGAATGAATAGTTTATTCTAGAAACGTACTTCAAAGCAGAATGATTCTGTACGATATAATGTCTTTCTATTCTTGCTATTGAATTATAAGCTTTTGCTTTCCAATTTTTCTGACAGTTTTGGAAGACATATTATTCTCATATTTTGAGGAGCTCCTTTGGATTTTTCAGAAATGGCAATGTTAAGATGCAATGATTATGAGATTTCAAATTCCGAATGAAGACAATAGGTGAGTATTCCAATAAACTTGGGCAACATATACAAACTGATAGAAACTACTACATAGTTGTAGTAAGTTTAAGGGCATTTCCGAAGAGATTAGCAAAAAATCGAACCAGGAATAGGATTCTCAAACTTCTATATTTGACGTCTGTTTTTTCAGCTAATTTTTTTGGGGGGAGGGAAATCAGCTAAAGTAATGATGGATTCATGAAAGATGAACAAAAAGCTAGTTTTGTTCAATATAGATACTTGAAAAGTTTTAATTAAATACTTTAATCTGGAACTTTTCAAAATTATTATTCAGCTTAATATTCCACAATCAGAATTGGACAGAAGGTCTTTGGTCAAAATTTCCACAATCCTATCTGAGTCACAATTCACATTTTAAGATGACTTACACTAAATCAAGGCATGCAAATCTATAGCAAATATGACATAAAACAATCCGAAATATCTGAATCTGACAAAATTTAGTTTATGAATGAAAAATAATGATTTTAGCCTTTGACTAACTTGTGTAAGTATTTCGCTTTTCTTTATAAATTACAGCTATAAAAAGACAGCGTTTTACCTGCCATTTGCTTTTTTTCCACTTTTCAGAGACAAACCATTTCCACACAGGACTTCCACAAACAAGATCTTCAATACTGACATGTATTAAGTGCACATTAGTTAGGCTACTAATGGTTTTTATGAAAGAATCACTGAAATCAATAGCCTTTACTGGTGTCATTAAAACATTAACTTGGAAAGATGGATTATGACGGGCAGTAGATTCTATAGCACATGCTTGTCGAGGAGTCAAAACATTAGAAAATGATGTTTCCACAAAAAAGATGGACTCATTAATACAGTAATGATCGCCTAAAACAAAAATAACAGATAGATGTTTATTTTTTCTTTGAAAGCACATATAATTTGTAATACAAAAATACAAAGTAATTATAATTAACCCTTTAACTGCGGGTACTTTTAGTGCAGCCGATCGCTCTAAACGCAAAAAAAAAAGAATAAATAAATATATATGTCATGTATTTATTCTGATACAGCGGCGGATAAAAAATATGTGTATGACTAAGAATGCCTTTTGTTATTAACGATAGGAATTTAGGGTGTTATATAAGTTATTTTTATAATTTAGTGGTACATAAGCCACAGCCGCAACAAGTGTTTTATAAACCACACCCGCAGTTAAAAGGTTAAAGTGTCCCTCTTCTGAGCACTGTAGAGAAAAAAACCTATGCTCTCAGAATGGCAAGTTCTTACGATATGCATTTCATATCATGGGGACACAAATGAAGTAAAAAAAAAAGTAAAAATAACTAATTTTTTTTAGCAAATATGCATTAATTAAATTGATATCTGGTAGTTAATAACATTTGTTAGCATTTATTGCATTCTTATACCACTTAAAATTTGTAATTAATATGTTTCATTTGATTGAATTATCATATGATGACTTATTTATATTTATACTTAGGGCTGTTTGCCTATCTCCTCTAGAAAGAGCAAGTAATGCACATATAAAAAAAGTTAAACTGATCAATGGGTGTTTTTATTACATTGTATCAATCAACTGAATAGAATAATATTTTGCTTCAGAATTAATTATTTTTATTACTCATAATTTGGATTAACATGTTAATAGTTATTTTACTCAAGTATGTAACAAGTTAATCACAGCCTGTCTTTGTTCTATCACTTAATTCTTTGTACAGAGTTGTTCTTGCAATGTAGAAACATGAGCTACAATAATGGAGGCATCTTTTGGCATCAAAAAATTTCCATGATTTAGAACCTTATTATTCGAATGAAGGGAAATTCATTTCTGCAACCTCAAAAAGGAATAGCTTGCTTGCTAAACATCTTCAAATCTACAATCCCCTCATTTCAATACCTCTTCTTTCTTTTTAATCAATGATGCTCTAAATATTATCCAAGGTGATGCATCATTAACTGCAATGAGCATTTCTAGTAAGTGTTGCAGTTGATTCGAGTAAAACTAAGATCTATTTAATATGCCTATAATAATTAACGCCACATACAAAGGGTTACAGATTACAAGTACCAGCAAATATACAATGATGTTGTCTGTGACATGATTTTAGGATCATTTAATTCTCATTTGGATCGTTGTCAAATCAAGACTGGAAACACATGTGACATATTAAGCCAATAATAGTCCAATAAAGAAAGAAAATTGCTCCCCTGCTTGCTACCGTGTATATGCGAAAGAAATTGTGAACTGATCAGGAAATCAATTAATTAAAAATCAGTAAAGTTATTTTGACGTTCTTGTTTAAATTAGAGAGAAATTGTCCAGTTATTACCGCAAAAAGTTTAAAAAATATAACAAAATTAGAATGAGACATGCAGGAAATTTAGTTTTTAATTTCTTAACACAGACTATAATTTAAAAATTTCTCAAATTTCAGTTAATGATATTAGACGTTCATAACAAATTTCATTAGAACGGCAACTGTTCCTCCTATCCGATGGCGTATCGATTGTTTTGCTTTAACAGAATCAATACTACAGACAAATATGTGCAAAAAATCACACAAAATATTAAATAAAAATTTTTCTACATTAAATTTTAAAATACGGACATTGAGGTGCATTGAATCACCATTACAACTACCTGTGTACCAAATTTCATACCGTAAGTGCGATAGATTCGTCTGAACACAGCAGAGATACATGTAAATAAACACTTCGTTATAAGTATAGAGATAAGTATTTATTTTCTTTGCTATATATTAACCATTTTCTTTTGGGAGCGAATGGGGAAATGAGCAATTCATAATTTTCCTGTCATACAAATGGTAGATAATCAAGAGGTTAAAATGGATGTTCAGCAAAAACTGTTTAAGGTTTGCATCTGATGGATACTGAAAGATTTCATGGTAGTATATCTTTCTTGTATAGGTTTACTGACCTCATGTGCTTCAGAATACAAGTCATTTATGCCTGAAGGAAAATCCGATTTCCTTTTAGTAGTTGAAGTTACATGCCCAGATATAATTACTACAGGAACAAACTGCACAGACAGCAGAGCAATGAAGCCAGAAGTACTGGGAATGGATTGATTAGTAAGGGATGCATTTGTTTTTGTGTCTATATTCACAGTAACTCTTTCCTGTTTATGCAAATCATATATCATTGCATCAATGCCACGAGTGTTGCTTCTTGATAATTTGTTGAACAACTGGACATTGATATGGAAGTTGGTTGTGGTATAAAATCTGTAACTGACCCGTAACTCTTGGTTAATTCCTGCCTTTCAGTTTCTTAACGCCTCTTTACGCTTTAATGCAGATTCATGATTTCTTATCTCTATACTGGTAGGAGAAATATTTCGGAAATCGAAAGCTAAAACCTAATTAAAGATAAGAAAATATCTAACAGCAGAAATTCATAATATTAATGTTTCTGGTAACAGATAAAATCTAACAAAAATCATTCGTAAATTCAAACAATGATTGCAAGCAATCGCATTCATGGCTTATGCATCAGGAAGCATATCATACCAGCAAACGCTTGTGGGATGCTGATGTAAATGTGGCAAGCAGCAGGATTGTATTTTAACCCCTCTCTCTAACACATACACACAGTCCGAGGGTCTATAATGTCTAAGTGAACCAACTCACAGCAGGCAAGCAGAGAATTTTGCTCGTCCATTATTGTAAGTATACATAACAATAAGATTCCACACATCACAATCATTTACTTAGAAAAGAGGTTTATTTTTGATTTTGCCTAATTTTCGGGGAAATACAGTATGCAAAAAATGCTGACCTTTCACCTCCTTAATTAATAGTCATTTTATAGTACAGTCCGTCGAAAAGGTATCCGCACGCTGCTCTTTATTCCGACACTAATTATCGCCCAATAAAACTGTAAATGTCTAGCGCCCTCAGTGGCGAATATAGGTTATAATTTGGGGGGGGGGCAATATGACCAAGCTTACAGTTATTTGCGCTTGTTTTTTTATTTATTTATTTTTTTTAAAAGTAAACTATCATTCCATGATTGAGGATAGTTTTCAAGGGGTTTTAAACAAAGTGTTGGGACTAAACAATCTAGTTATTATTATTTTTTTATGTTTTCAATTTATTTTTATAAGTGAACTGAAAGAATGCTTTATTATATGATAGCGTGTTGTTTTATGACACGCGCGTAGTGAACATTTAATTGTATTCGCGTTAATATTATTTTCCTCGCTCCCCTTACTTTTTTACTTACTTAATGTGTTAGCTTTTTTTAATAAAGATTTATTTTTTTTGCTCTGGTCCCAACAAAAGTAAATTTTATACAAAGGAAAAAAATGTTGGTTTACTATTATTGAGCTATAAATACGGTGTCATAAAATGAGTACATAAAAAAAGTTTGCCTTTTAATGTAAAGTTTACAAAACGAAGTCCAGATTTCTTGGTACACTAGCAAACTTATCAAGAACTTCTTCATCTCTTATTTTAATGTCTCTATGAATCGAAAGTAATGCTAGTCCATTAAGCCTACTTTCCGATGTGGTATTTCTTAAGTAAGTCTTCAATCTTCTTAAACTTGAGAAGCTTCTTTCCACGGTTGCAACAGAAACAGGCAGAACTGCTAGTAGTTTCCAGAGAATATAAATGTTGGGGAAGAAAGTCTTGTCACATTTTTCTAGAGAACTAATGGCTGTTTTGGGAAGATTTTTAGATTTTTCCTGACTCCACTTTTCTTTCCACAACATAAACTAACTTTGCACGACCTCTTTATGTGACAAATCTTCTTCGTAGAAACTGAAAGCAGCTTCCAATGAATAGAAATCTGTTTTGGTACAAAATTCTAGAAGGATGTGTTGTAAGGATGCAACTGTTTCCTTGTGAGATTCAAAGCGTTCCTTCAGCGAATTACAAAAATCATCAAGGTAAGGTACATAAACAGCTCGTCGATAGTATTCTTCTTCTGTGCTGTAAGGGACGTTGTTGCGGGCTGTTTGAAGGCGACAAACTCTTGGAATCTCTTCTTTAATGTCGAGTTTTGAAGCGATTTCCTTTACTTGAGCATACAGGGTTTTAAAGTTGTCATTAGCATTTACCCTTTGTTTCGATAGCAGATCTAAGACACTTGTAACATTTGCTATGGCTTCAGAAAGATCTATGTGCTTTTTTGAAGCTTCTCAGATAAGTTATGTGTAGTTGACAGCATCCGGCTCAAAACAAAAAGATTGACAAGAAATTGAAATTGACTGATAGAGCTACTTAGAGCATATGCCTTAGGTGCTGAGTCACTTGATTCTTCTTCTATTTTCAAAAGAGAGAGAAGGATTGGTTCTAAAATATCTTTAAATAAAAACACCGAGTCGTGCCTTTCCACCCATCGTGTTTCACATAATGAAATAAGTTCAGGACAACAGTCAGATATCATTGATTTCAGTATTTCATTTCTTTTGGCTGACATATGAAAGAATCTGCAGACTTCTTTGATAACGCCCATACAATTTCTTATAGAAGGAATGTTACTTGTATCCGACAAACACAAATTTAGACTGTGTGAAGAACCATGTGTATACAAGGCTAGTGGTAGTTTTTTTTGATAGAAGCTTGTACCCCTTTGAATTGCCCTCTCATCGTGGCAGCACCATCGTATCCTTGACCTCTCATTTTCTTTAAGTCAAGCCCTAAAATTGACAAAGTCTCTAACACTGTGTTAGCTAAGCCTGCACCAGTAACGTCATAAACGGGGACAAAAGTTAGGAAATCTTCTCTAATTTTGTATGAGTGGTCTTCAACATACCGTACACAAAGAGAAAACTGTTCTATTTGGCTAATGTCAGTGGTTTCATCTGCCAAGACGGAATAAAAAATAGACTTCCTGACATTTCTCACAATTTGAGATTGTATTAAATGACCAAACGTGTTAATGATCTCGTTTTGAATAAAAGAACTTGTGTACATGCTCCTCCCACCACTGTTCATTAATTGGTCTTTAAGGTCATTATCTCCACTGTTAGTTCTGTATCTCAAGAGTGATCGAAAATTTCCGTCATTTTTTTTCTGGTTCTTCTAGGCCTATACGTCCACCGTCACGATGACCTCTTACTGCTATTTGCTGCCTTCCGCAAAATCTTATAGTTTGTATTATAGGGATCAGTCTTTTTCTGTTTTTTTCAATATCCAATCTTCTTTGAGAATTGACTTGATTAATAATACTCTCAGTTTTTTTTGTAACAATGGATTTTGTGTTTTCAGCAATCAAGACTGATTTTTTATGATATGTGCAATTTTCATGTTTACGAAACATTTCCTTGGCTTTTTTCAAATTACTAAAATCCTATGTTACTAATGCCCCTGTTACTTGGTTATCTCCTTTTCCTACATTTTTGGAGTGCGAAAATATTACGCAATATTTACAAAAAGATCCGGATTTTTCTTCAGAATAAGCTAACCACTCGAATTCTTCTAGCCATTTCATTTGAAAAGATCTAGAGTGGTTTGAACTAGAACTACTAAAAGTAGAAGGAAATTTGTATACAGGTTGAGGTTTCCAAACATTTTCTACTAGCGAAATTTTTTCTTCATTTGTTAACGAACGAACGGAATTGCTTTGACAATAGTTTCCAATATCATAGATATTTTTTCTTACTTGGTTGAAGTCCTCCACAACTGGGGCTGGATCAACGGTACTCGTATTTGCGACGCCAGAAGAAACATTGTTACTGGCACAGTCAACTTCAACACTGTCACTAACAGGCCTATTTACACTCTGTTTTTTTGCAAAAAAGTTTTGAATAGAAGCTTGTCTCTTCATTATGAATGCAGTTGACTTAATAACACATTAAGATTCCAGAATAGCAAAATGCAGATGATCGCAGATACACAGCTATTCAAAAAGCTCACTAACTCAATCAACAGAGCTACAGATAAAACAACTTGACAGACAAGCAGAAAAAACAAAACAAGTAGAGCACACGAACTAACCGCATAAGAATGAACTAACTCCTATTGCCGGTCGCCCGCTAATATAGGATCAGTTGACGCGCTTAGCGACCTTCTGTAATATTCCAGAATCTTCGAACCTATTCGAGATTTCGACTCTTCACTATTGCCAAATTTGGCGCCAAAGTTGTATATGTTTAGACATAAAATTTTGCGAATAAAAAACGTTATTTAGTGAGATTATCCTTGGTATGCAGGGCCGGCCCGAAAAAAAGCGGGGCCTGGTGCAAAGTTGATTTGCGGGGCCTTGAAACAAATTTCGTGCAATAAAATAATTTATTGCTTTTGTTATTTATTACATTTAACAAATTGGTATATTAAGGACTTAAGGAATACATGAAAATGATACATAACTAAAATATTTTTATAAAGTTAACAATTCGATAACATTCAAAATCTTTCACAGATCAAATAACAAAAATAATATTGCTTCATAAACTCATAAAATACAATTTGGAATGCGACTTGATGGAATACGGTAACAATATGTTACTTTTGTTTCATTTTCTTACATTTATTATAGTAAATTCGTTGATAATATAATCATAATTTAATTTTATAGCTAATTTGGATTCTATAGGTATCATGGATAAGAAAACGAATCGTTTTGAACAAATGCTAGATCTCAAGCAATTTTTTTTATTATTTTCAATTATGAGAAAGATATTTCTGCAGATACCTTTGTCATTAGTAATGTTAATATATTTTTCGGAACAGTCCCAAAATTGGGATAAAATTTAAATGAATTATTTTTAAATAAATATTTTTATATGGTGTCCCTGAGTGGCAAAAGAAGACAAGAAATTTTAATTCCATTAAAATAAATCAATATCGCCTTGTAAAGTTTCATTTAAGTCTTTACAACATCTAAGAATATCGTCTTCAGACAGTTTTTTTCTATGACCACGCCTACCCTGCTTGCTAAAAATGTGTAAAGCATCTTCAGACTGTTTGTAAATATTATCCTAATTATATAAAAATCCATATGACGTCTTTTTCTCGCGATAAATTTCGAATCTTTTCTAAAAAGAAAAAATGACACATAGATTATGACTAGAAAATGGATAATTGGCAGGTTAAATAGACTTATCGGTTGCCTCAAAGAAAAATTGCTTTTCCCTCCCCCCCATCCTGTTCTTTGATTCATAAATTCAGGTGTCGCCTTCAATTAACCATTCAACTATTTTCTTTGCCCAGTTGTTAAAAGGAGAATGACGATATTTTTCAAATCGAAAATTTCACGATATTTTTGGTCGGCAACATTTTCCTGTGAAGTCTTTTGCCGTTTCAACACAAATCGTTCTTGTAAACAGGGCCAGATTATGAAATAGACAATTGTCTAGGGCCCAATAACTTTGGGGGTTCCCAATGCCTCATTATCTTTATTATGCATTATTTTCAAGGTAATTTAATTTAGTGCTTTCATTTAATTTACAAGAGCAGTGTACTTATACTTATTCAAATTGAAATCAGGTATCGCTTGAATTTCAGAACATTATTCTTATAATTTTTTTTCATGTTTTCAATTGCGCAAGCATATCAGTGTAATCCAGTTTTTTTTACCATTTTTCTGGCTGCAAAATAGACCTGCAAATTTTATATTAGATTGTTTAGACTGTGTAAAAAAAATTATAAATTTTGCACCATTCATTAAAAAAATTACTTTTAACTTTAAATTTTCTTTATTCCTGAGATATTGAAACCACTCTCATGAAGGTGATCGGCAAATTAAGTATTTTTTTTTTATTTCAGTCCGTCTTGATAGTTTTTACTTAATAAACACTTGTATGAAAATCAATAAAAAAAATATTTGGTTTTTTTGAAACTGAGGAGAGAGTAAACCGAAGCTTGCCCTATAGACTCTACAGGACCCTATAGGTCTTAAACCGGCCCTGCTTCTATATTCACATCACTTTCAAAGTCATCTACATTAACATATTCTAAAATAACAGACAATTGTTCTTGATGGCTCAGGCCTGCAGTGTAATCTAATAAAATTGTGAAATGCTTAGCTTTCTTAACTAAATTTATTGTTTCCTTTCTAACTGAATATAAAATTTTAGTCATTTTATAAATATAAAATTATAGCCACTATTCATACACAAACACATTTTAAACGTTGTGTTTCGTTTTTAACTATTTTTTCATATTCTTTATAAATAGTGTTTCTCAGTTTGAAAGTGTTCTTAATTTGTAACAGTTTGTGTGCAGCTTGTAAGATATTCTACTAATCTTACATAACTTTAAACTTAAAGAACCCAACCTTGCCAGATTGGTTGACGTAAAATGTGCACAAATTGCATAATTATATTTAAATGCGTGTATATTTGGATTTTTAAAAAAGAAAGCATTTTCATTTTGAAAAATCAGTCAGCGGCGCGGGGCCTTCAGAAGATGCGGGGCCTAGTGCAGTCGCACCGCTCGCACCCCCCTCCGGCCGGCCATGTTGGTATGATATAGTTCAAAACAAGGCCACGCCTTCATTATACGCCCATATTTTAAATTCACGGTACTCCTGGTGCCATCTATATTTGTTTTTGGAAGCTAAAAGTAAAGAATTTATTTCTGAGCAAACGCCAACCGAATAATAACTACTTATTACATTAAATTTGTTTCTGATTTCGGGGGGGGGGGCAGGCCCCCGGGGCCCCCCATATATACGCCCTTAAGCGCCCTCTATAAGTGTATATAATTTTTTTCATGCAAGGGGCCGTCTGCATATTTTGAGTTACAAAAACCCCAATTTTTTTTTCAAATAGCAACACCTAATTTTGAGTACATATTCAGATTTTCCAGATTAAATTAACTCGATTACGCATAACATTTTGTAATTTTGATAAACGGTTGATGAGTTTTGAATAATTGAAATTTGGAATTCCTAATGTTAAATGATCATGTCAGTTTTTCAATACATTTCAAAATACAATGAAACTTTAACGATAATTCTTTTTTATATTAAAAAACTTTATAAAAAAGACAAAAGTTATGCATTTTTAAAAAAATGAAAGTATATTTTATAAATTTTTAAATTTATAAGTTAAAAATTTTTGAATAGGCACAAAAAAATTTTGATGCCAATCGAAGGAGCATGATTTAAAACCTCACTGTTCAAAATTTCAACCATTTCCGTCGAGTAATTTTTAAGAAATGCAGTAATAACCAAAAGCGATCAGAACAGCCTGAGTCAAGTCGAAGAGTGCTTTTACTGGCTTATGCTACACGAAAGAACGGGCTTTGCCACAGAACAGCCTGATTTTCGCTTTCTTAAGGGGACATCTCAACTTTACAAAAGGATTCACTGACAGGAATGATGATGAAGTTGTTTGAGATATATGCTCGCTCTGACAGGAAAAAAATTTTCTGAAATCAAAGCATGTCTTCTGATGTTGCTTTAGATTAAGAAAAATTGTTTTCTTTTGAAAATAAGTGTAAATTTGAATAAGAAACGAAAAGAAAAATCGATACATGTAATAGATTCTACTCCTCTTACATTTCAAGAAGCATTACATTTAAACCACTAAAATGAAAACCCTTTCTGGTTTTAGAAATGTTTTGCAAGATATTAAATTGATAAAAATGCAAGGAAGCAAAATTCCGTATAAAGTATGAGTTTATATATTATTAAATGTATGGATAAGTAAAACATTATTCAATGAAATTCCTTGTGTGTGGATCATACAGTGTTATGAGACTTGGATAAAATGCCTTTAAAAAAAATGAAACAAAAGCTTAAAATGTTTCGATGGATTATTAATAGTTTTAATTTAAGAAAACTATTAATCTATCGAATTACTAGTAGAAATCAATTAAGTATAAAAAATTAAAAGTAAAAAATTCTTACAAATGATTTTAAATATCATTTGAAGAAAACTATTTTTCTTTTTTTTGGTGGAAAATCGTTTGGTATCGTTCAGCAACATTACCCTTCTTTTTTTTGTTTAGTTTATAAAAGAATATTTCAGAAAATAAACACCTGTGTTTCATTTCTCAGCTGCCAAAAGGTTTAAATGCCTAAGATTGCTTTTTTAAAATATTAATCGTTGAAATCATTCAGAATTTATTATTTTACTAACGTACGAGTTTTTTTTTGTATTGTCTAAATACATTAAAATGCCGTATCTATGTCATTCTGGTGTAATGCTAAGTCAATGGAACCTTCAAAGTGGAATTTCAGGTTTTTAATGTAAATAAACAAACCAGAAAACTCGTCCATATGGCCACGAGAAGTAGACAATGTAACAAAAGGCCAAATAATCGATCTTTATCAATTTGGTTTCTCGTACAGACAAATAAGGCGCCAGCTTGAAATCAATAGGGGAGAGGGCGCACATATGAACATGGTATGTTTTACTAAGATAATTTGGAATAAAAAATCTTGAAAAATTCTCATTAGATGACAGCATCAGTCCTACCTCTCTGCAAAACTTTCAGAGCAATGAGCCATTTTGTTTCTCTGTAGTGATAATTTCTTTGTTTTAGCAGGTGTTGTATATACTTTTATCACCGACTTCTTCAAGTGGGAACATAGTTTAAACTAACTAATAAGCTGAAATCAATTATTGCAGAACATTATATGAACATTCAGGTAACTTTATGACAATTTCTATATTTTTTTTACTGAATTAAGAATTCTTTATTTTTGCAAGTTAGGCCTAAGGAAGATGATGGGGCACTTGTGAACAGAACATCTGGGGCAGATGTAGACAGTTCACATGTGCCCCTTTATAGCATTAAGATTACTATCCTCATGATACTATAAGTTAAAAAAAATGTGTATACATTTACAATTATTATTTAATTTTCTATAATCAATTTATACCTTTTTAGTTAATTTTTCTTCCTAAAGAAAAATGTTTACTAATTGGTTGGTCAACAATTTTGTGTTAATAGTTACAAGAAGTAAAAAGACACAATATTTTTTAAAATATGTTATTATATTCCATAGTAAACTTATTTTGCAAAAGCAGCATGTATAAGAATAATCTTTATATAATAAAATATTCTTTATGCTGCCTAGTTTTCTAAGTTTTTCTATTGTCTATCCAGTGAAGTTATTTTCAGTAGTATTTAATAAAACTATAAGCTACAAAATAACTAATGGGTGTTTTTTGTTTGCTCTTAAGATTCATAATACGGAAATATGGTGAGGACATATAAAAGGAAAACAGAAAGAGCCTCTATTTACGAAAAATGTGTGGATGATGCAGTGTCTGCTGTCATTAAAGTCAATGTTTCTATTCGAGCAGCTGCAAAGGCATCTGGTTTAAAACCAAGTATGCTTTTCAATCGAGTGTCAAAGTTTTGTATGTTGTATAAAGAACCTAAAGAAACTTATCTTCGTCCACCCTCAATGAACAGAAAATTTTGTAGCAAGTATTCACTAACGAGCAAGAGATTCTTCTTGAAGGATATCTTAAAAAAAGTTCTAAAATGCAATATGGCCTTACATATACATGTGCCAGGCTTACAGTTACGCAAAACATCTTAAACGACCATATCCACCTTCTTGGGAAATGGAAAAATCAGCTGGAATTGACTGGATAAAATGCTTTATGAAGAGACAAATCTTTGTCTTTAAGGAAACCCGAAAATACCAGTATAAACACATCTTTAGGGTTTAATAAAGCCAACATTGATGTATTTAAAACTAATTTAGAGAATATTCTGCATAAGTTTGAATTTACGCCTGAGAAAACATATAATTTGGACAAAACCGGAATTATCAATGTATTGCAAGCTCCTAAGGTGATTGCTTCAAGTGGTGAAAAACAAGTAAGACAAACTGTTTCCAGTGAAAGAGGTGAACTTGTCACTTTCTGTGGTATAGTAAACGCACTAGGAAACACTATTCCACCTTTTTATGTTTTTCCCAGAAAGTGTTATAAAGAATTGCTTTTAAAAGGAGCACCTTCCCAAAGTTTAGGCCTGGTACACACTACAGGATGGATGACAGCAGATAATTTTCTAGAAACTGTGAAACATTTCCAAAAATTTTGTCATTGCAAGGAAGAAAATCTTGTTTTGTTACTTATTGATAATCATGAGTGCCATGCAAGCCTGGAAGTAATCATGTTCTGTAGAGAAAATGCAATAGTATTATTAACCTTTCCTTCCCATTGTTCACATAAGTTACAGCCACTAGATGTAAGCGTTTATGGTTCCTTCAAAACAGTTCTAAAAATTGAATTTAATGACTGGTTAACAACTAATGCAGGAAAAAGAATTTCAGTTTATGAGATAGCTGAACTCTCTGCGATAGCATATTATCAAACTTTTACCATTCGAAACATAAGATCAGGGTTTTCTAAACCAGGCATTTGGCCCTTCTCCAGAAATGTTTTTGCTGAGAATGATTTCCTTGCTGATATTATGACAGACCAAAAAGCAGAAGAGGATATTCCAAGTATTTCTGGCCATTTTACTGAAACTAACGCTCAGGCAGAAACTGTTGATGATGATCTTAACAGCAATGTCATCAGTACTTGTCCCATGCCAGAATCTATCTGACCATTTCCGAAAGTCCAAGTAAGTAACTTAAAGAAACGAAAACGTGAAAAGGGGAAATCATGTATACTAACTGATACACCTGAGAAAGATAAAATTGCTAAGGCTACAAACGAAAAGGTAGAAAAAATAAAGAAAAAACATGAAAGAGCATTAAGAAGAAAGAAAAGGCCAACTCCTGAGAAACATGAAGAAGTTTGGACAAACCCAATTTTTATGCAAGTCAGATTCTAAATGTAGTTTGAATAAAGAGGGGAATTCATAGAAGTCGATTTAAATTATTCACCATATGATTTAAAAATCAATGATTTTGTTTTAGTAGAATTTTCTACAAAAAAGACTAAAGTACATTATATTTTATCGGATTGAAAAATTAGAATCGGATGAAGCATGTGTGACATTTAAGCTAAAACAAATAAATGAGACTTTTGTTTTTCCTGAAAATGATGATACAGCAATAGTCCAAAGAGATGATATTATAATGAAATTGCCAAAACCATTTATATTTGGGGGTACATCACAAGTGGTGTCTTCACTGTCCTTTTCTGTTAAATTAGATCGATATAATATGCATTGAATTTTTATTAAAATATATTTCAGTGGATTGCAGATCAGAATATGCTACCAAACTTTATTGACACAATACTGTACAATTTAAATTCACATAGTAGGCTACAACCCCTTCAATATAATCTGTATCTGTTATATTAAAGATTTATTTCTTTTAAATATGATGATTGTTTTGTTTTTTGGATCTTGTTCACATGTGCCCCAGGCATGTAAACGAATGAATTGAAGTCATTTTTTAAAAAATACCATAAAGTAAAGAAACAATTTATTAAAAAATCTCGTAAAATTCCATAATACAAAGAAAAGACTATTTAAATATATGGACATTTTTGCTGTGAGAAATTGAAAATGTTTTTCGAAAAAATAAAGTAATAAAAAATTTTTTCACATGTGCCCCCTCCCCTATTCACGGTTTCGTTATACATAAGAAAGTAAATAATAGATTGAGATGTCGTTAGCAGTGCCATAGATTCCAGATTCCATGCCACGTCGTATGTAGCAGGTCATTGATAGAAATGATAGCTATACTTCTTATTAAATTGTAAATAGTTAATGATTAATATATTATGCATATAAAGTTTGCATTGATTACCTGTTATATTATTATATAAAATATAATGTATAAAAATATAAATAATTTTTGTATTGTGTTTTAATTTAAAATCAAGCAATTCGAATTCTTATTTAGTAATATTTCATTGTCCCAAACGGTAAACTTTTGAAAAACACAAAATATTCTTAGAGAACTAATGAACAGAGTAACCTATTTTTTACGTTTGCATATATCGAAAGAGCACCTTAATCGTTTTTCTTGTATATCTCCAGTTAATTTGAACCTCAAATTTTATATCATGCGATTTTTTATTATGCAGAATCATTTAAAAGATAAAAAATTGGGGGTTGCCATTGGAAAATTTGAAGACTCAAATATAAATATGCAGTCCACATATAAATATGCAGATGGCCCCTTATGGAAATGCAGTCCACATATTTTTAAAGAGGACATACTCACAAATTGAATGACATAATTTCCTTTCTACAGATTACGAGAAATAAGAAGTGTTCGGATACTTTTTTGACGGACTGTACAAAGGAAGAATATGAAAAAGCGAGGGAATAAGTTCAGTATTGCTTAATCTAAAAATTAATGTCAAGATAGACAGCTTGAAGGGGTGGGGTGGGGGGAACAACTCAAATGGTGTAGGGGTTATTATAAGGATCTCATATGGCCAAGTTCGAAAAATTTCATCCCCAGTCTAAGTAGTTATTCTTGAGATGCTAAAATTCGTTACACCCTCATCACATGATATGCACTATGTCGAAAATCCTCTGAAACATTTATATACAAATATATTTATATACATTTTGTCAAGTCTACCAAATACTTATTTGGCATTTTATATATTCAGCAAAATCAAATATGTGGCACAGCTTCAGCATTGTGAAAGCGTCGCTCACTCAGAAGGGTAAAAAAAGTCATGCACCAACATCATGGCAGTGACAAACATCATCACAGGTACCAACTAATGAATGGCTGTCATGAATATGGCAGTTCCACATCTTGGGAATGGCTTCATGCCAAGAAACAAACACCATTGCGAAGCAAAAAGTTTGAGAAAACATGTCAGTTATTAAAATAAAATATGAAATGAAGTCAACATGGATTTCAGGAAAAGTCAACTTAAGCAAACACCATTATTGTCACACCTAATCATACATTATTGGGTTAATTGGGCCAATACTTCTGAATTAGCTTAGGTATAAAATGTTTCAAAAACAAACATAAGTAGGGAAACTCAATAATGTCTACATTGAAAAAAATGCTACTTACCCAACGCACCTTTCAGAAGGTTACCACTCTGACAGACATAATCAACATCCTTGCAAACATTTTTGTTTGAGGCAATTTTATCTAGAAGAAAATATATATTATCAAACAAAAGCAGTTGAATGAACATTTTTTCAAAGGAATAAGATAATAAAGTGCCTTAAAGAAGGCTGTTAAGGAACACAAGGCAAAATTTAATTTGATAACCAGCAGAAAATGAATAGTAAATTAATTCTTTATTTATGTTCACACAATGTAAAATGCTGAATTTCAGAAAATAATTTAGATAAATGGTGCTTAGAATGAAAAAAAAGTAATCTGAAGGTTTATGAGTTACAAACTTTCACAAGAATTCAAGAAACTTGTGGATAATTACAATATATAATTAAAAGTGGTTCATTTTAATATTCAAAAGTTATATGCATTTGATTAAACACATATATCATTAAAAGTCAAGGTAAATGATATTGAAGACAGACTTAAACCAACCATAACACAAATAACAATATCCAATGGAATTCTCATACCTATTTCACCAGAACCATATTTAAGATTGTCTAATTTTTATCACTATTGGTGTATAGCTATTTACAAGAAAATGTCCCGAGTGATCCTTTATGCATATGTTCTGAAACTAAGAAATGAGGATATGAAAAGATTTATGAGAAATATTGAATTCCATGGTTTAAATTGTTTTAGCAAGGTTTTTAGCATATCATTAAAAAAAACAGAATCGCTTTCTGAAATGATGCATTGCTTCAGTTTTAGATTAGAGGAAAATTATTAACGAAGTATAATATTTGATTATGATAATGTCCGACTTTCAGGACAAAGAAAACTACTGTTTCAGTAATAAAACTCAATTTCAATTACTATTACTTTTTAATGATGATTACCCAAGTCTTCAACATAAATAAGAAGCTGAAAAGACAGCAGAATCAATTCTGTGATAAGTAAATGTACTACTAAACAAAATTAAAAATATTATATACAGCATATTTTCCTAAGTTGAAACAACAGAAGATTGCACAAAAGCATATGAATGATTGCAACTTAATTTATAATGTAGTAATCTTGCTGCATGTTTTATAACACAACTATTATTCTATATTTTAAAAAATTCACTATGTAATGTTAAATGAGTTGCATATACTGATTCATAATTTTTCAGGAAACTGTATTTAGTATTAGCTAGATCAACAAAATGAATATGAGTAATATCCCTAATGAACAGAAATGGGGACATAATAACAAATCTAATACTTTTAAATATGTTAGATTTTTTATTCAGCTAATCTACTTTCATATGATTTAGTATCCATAGTATTTAGTTAAATCATTGGTTTGTCAAATTATAATACTTTGACAACTATTAATGATTATAGGGCCGGATTTCTATTTGATTTTTAATTTTTAACAGATTTTTGTGGCCCCTGCATTATATTCTAGAACTGATATTATACTATGACAGGTAGTTTCAGCGTACAGCTTCAAAGTTATCATTCATATGATGAAGTACCTAATTATTATAAGTGATTTAAAATTTATTAAGAAAACAAAGATCAATAGACAAATCAGAATAATTAAATTTTTATATTGCCAATCAGTTCCATGCATTCTTGTTATTTGTAATTAATTCACATATTTTACCAAAATTGCTAAATGCTTTCCTATTGTTCCAGGAATTACATTTTTTGTCTTTATATTAAATATTGACCATTTTGTATTACAGATCTAATGCTTTACACTTAAAAAATGAAGACACAAAATGTATTTTTTGTATTATAAATGCAGAAAATTTAGTAATATTACCAAGTTTAAAATGAATGAAAAAGGTGTACATATTTTAATTCTCTGTAGCCTAAATACCTGAAAAGGGTATTTAATGTGAAAATATATATAGATCAAGACGTTACTATCAATTCGTTTTATTTCTTGTCTACAACTTCTTATTTAAACTAAAATTATTTTAAATAAGAAACCAATCCATTTATAAACAAATTAAATATCTAGAAGAAATTTTGTATTTATCAACATGCAAGTTTCAAAATGGATATTAATAGTAGGTACTGCTTACACTGCTCTTAGTCAACAATTTGAAATACACTCACTTACGGAAATTTTTTTCTTCGGCACAAAAAACAAAGTATGAAACAATAAGTACAGAAAAGTCATTAAATACAAAGACAAAAACTCACCATTTCTCAAAACAGCACCCTGTTAAATAAAATATTACATAAATACTCATTTCTTGGGAAAACACAGTAAATTTTTCTTCCAACTAAAATCATCCAATTGCTGATAAGACATTATCTCAATCATGGCTTACTATAAATAAATCCAATACAAGTAGAGATATCCCAATTCGCATCTTTATTTAGGTTCTGTGATTGTGCAGTTATGAAATTAGGCATTTGTATTTTTAACACAATTAAAAATTTCATGGTAAAAGTTTATAGTGTTCACAACAGACTCAAAATAATACAATGTCTCTGGTACTGTTAAGAAAACAACTTCATTACAAGATATCTAAAAATTTGCAAATAATAAATTGAAAAATTTTTGCTTAAACAATTATCATAATTTCTTTAGTTAAAACTCTAAATTGAAATCATAATCTAAAGTAACAGAAATTCTTGGTGAAATATTTCATCCTAATGCCTTTGTCACATCAATGTCACAAGGTTAATAGATTCTACTAAAAACAGTATAAAGTATCAGATAATGCAGTGAGTGGAAATGAAATGGAAATGTTTTTTTCTTTTTTGTATAAACACATAAATTTGAGGGAATACTAAAGATAACATCCTGTAGTAATAACAGTTTACATGCTCAGGAAAAAGAAACTTGCACAATATTGTAGTAGAAAGATGAACGCAAAAAAACTTCTGTGCTTTACTTTGGTAGAAGCAAACGTCTCGACTTATTAACATTACTTTTTTTCATTAATAACTCCTCTCCTGTTGTTGAATGTAATCTTAAGAATGAATTAAAACTATTTTCCCACCTTAAGTATAACTTGCATTATTATATATTTGCCAAAAAAAAAAATGAAAAGACAATGGAGACTAAAATTTATACAAAAATAGCAATTATCTGTAAAAAATGAGTTTTTCCCCCCACCTTTTAAATGCTAAGAAACTTCTGTGTTTAAAGTGTTAAAGAAACCAACAGTAAAAAAAAGCAAGTCAGCTTATTTTTACATGTATTCTTGTTCCTTCGATCTCATAATATATATATATATATTAAGTGTACCTACCATTCACAAGGACATGCAACCAAAAAGAGAAACACATTGAGAATTTAGTTTAAAGCTAACATTCTATATCTAAATGGACATTTAAGTTAAGTACCAGCTACTTATATTAGGGTTTTATTTTAAATTGAATAAGCTGTCTGAATTTCACATTATCTAGGCGCAATTCAAGAAATGTAGTTTTGGTACTTTTCAGCTGCTTTTCCTAGTACCAGAAGCTGGGAATATGGTGTCACCATCAGCTGCAGCTAACACTTTTTCAAACTTGAGTTCAACCCTATAATATTTTTTTGGTTGTTGTAATTATTCATCTAATATTAACTGAATAAATATATTTCAACTAGTAATATATAATTTTTTAGTCATATTGGTATCATAAATATGTATTTTTTTCTTTGCTAACACAAAATGGTAACTTTTCATTAACAGTAGAATATTTTATAGCGAAATGGTTGCTTCCTTACATAAAGAACTGACAAGATTAGGAATATAGTTTTATTGGTGAGTCATTATTTTATGACTATATGTAGCCTAGATAAGTAAATGAGCCTGAAGGCTTATAAGTTATACAGGTCAAACTCAAACAGATGCATTTTTATTATTAATAAATTGTAGACTGGTATAAAATTCAAGGAAAAATTTTGTTAATTGCAAGATAACAATTTCAAAGCAGTTTGATAAAAGATTATTTATTATGACATGACACTTTGAAGTTTCAATACAAAAGCAAGCCACCTTATGGGTTCTCATAAAAGTTGTATTTATGCTGTTATGACATGTTTTCTGATAAATACAGATTAAATGTAGCATATGAATGAACAAATAATCACTTAGCAATGAATCAAAACACACAGATCATTTTATTCTTTTGTTTATGGGATTTACAGCAAAATCTCCAGACAATAATTGATTAAACTATGTTTTTTAATGGAGGTAAAAATATATCTATTTAAATCCATCACCAAATTTTTATGATGATCTTTAATTTATTATTTATTTAGTTCACAGTATGTGAATTCTCACCTCTATGATATGTCACACACCTGGTGTGACTGTTAATAATGCTCAATAACTTGTTTAATTAAAAAAAAAATTTTAATATTTATTATTCCTGTCACAAGTATCTCAAATATTAAATGTTTAAGCATATTTTAAAATTTTATATTGTAATTCAGTTTGTTTTAGAACAACAATGAATGGTGTCATACAATAAATTCTCACCCCCATTACCCAAACATAAAATGCCATTTTTTTACTCATAAATGGCTGTACAGCCATCACATTTTGTTTCCCATGATGCATGTCATCCAACTTGTTTATTACAGCTACAAAAAGTAAATGAACTTTTGGTTTGGAGACAAATAGACAGATTTTGTTCTTAAGAAACAAGTTTGGTTATTCAGAAATCTAACCTCAGTAACCTTGAAATTCAGGTATATAAAATAATATAAAAATACAATTTTATCTATTTTTTAATATGTGTAGATTGTAATACCAAAAATATTTTTTTCCCTCTGGAAAAAGCATCCATTAAGCCTATTTTTATAGAAGATTCTTCCGTGACACCCTTGTCAATTTCATTGTCAAGGAAGTAAGATGCATTGTTTTTAGCTAGCAAATTGAGAGTATACTGATATTATGCAGTAAAAGCTTAACTAACCGGCATGCTCGGGAAACACCGATTTCCGGATACCTGAAAAATCCAGATAGCTGAGTGTGACGGGAAAAATGGAGGCCCTTTTTTTAGATTTTTTCGGACAAATAATTTGTTTTGTTGTAATTTTGAAATGTGCATTAAATATAATTTTTAAAAATACTTCTGTATCTTCCATAACATTGTATTTACAAAACATATTATGAAGATTTTAATTTAACATTGATGATAAAAACCAGCGGGAGTGGGCTCCCCTAAACTTTCTCGTATACTTTTCAAACATTTGTCATTTCCATTCCCCCTGCGTTGATAAAATGTTCGAACCAACTGTAACCCAGAATGCAACGACTATCAGAAGGTTTTTCATTGTTGATTATAGTGATAGTAAAATATTGAGGTGAAGAATCATATTCAAAAAGATACGTATGTATTAAAACTTCGCAATATTTATTTTTTTAAAATCAAACTCGAGCAATGCAAGTTCCGCGTGCGGAGAAGAAAACAGGAGAAATGCTTGCTCGCTGAATAGCTTGCTTCCAATACGCAAGTAAAACGAGACGCCCTAAATGTTTGCTTCCTTACAAAATCTCACCGCCAGAATTGGTTTTTGGCAAACTGCCAAGTTTTCGGAGTATCCCCTCTTTGCACAGGAGCGCATGCGCATGGAGTTGAACAAGTATGCTATTATACAGACCGACAGACAGTCAGCCCGTTGACGGATTTGGCCCAAAATTTTATACGGACCTACATTCATGACGATAAAACTGTGCACCAAATTTTATCCATCTGGCTTTTCAAGTTTTTGAGTTATAGCGTTCGCATGACCTCGAACATACAGACAGACAGACTTCCCGTTGACGGATTTTGTCTAAAAGTTGATAGAAACCTACAAATTATGCTTAAAGACCACATATCAAATTTCATCCCCGTAGCTCTAATGGTTTTCGAGTTATCGTGTTCACAGACAGACACACAGACATAATTCCAAAAATGTGTTTTTCGGACTCAGGGAGGTCTAAAACGTGGAGATTCGTCAAAATCTCGAGTTCGAATTTTTTGACGATTACAATACTTTCTCTTTGTATACTACGCATACGAGAAAGTAAAAAGTATGATCTGTAGCCGAATTTTTACCGTAAATATATAGATTGTAAAAATAGAAACATATAAAAATAGCCGACGAAACTGGAAAATATTATACTCAGCAACCTTAACAAAGCTCTTTTAAGTGATCATAAACAAATCCCAGATTAAATATCAAAACTAACCATCTTTTTAAAAAATCACAAGGGTTATTGCGCAATACGCGCCTCCAATTCTCCCGCACGTTATATTACGTAATCGGAATCAACATCTGCCAGTATTCCGAGAGTAAATAAATAAAGGAAAAGAAAGAGACTTACCAATCTGGAGTAACCCACTAATGAGCTTTTTTTTCCCTACCGATTCTGTCCCTTTAACCTTTGTTTTTTTGGTTGTCGATTTCGTTTTTAGGTCTCGTTCTTCGGCGAAAGATGAGGAGCTTTTTTTAGGGGGGGGAGGTTCTCACTTTTGCTTTTGAACCCCCCTCTCCATAAAACAAGTCTGTGTACGTCACAGTACTGTATATTGCTTTTTTTCCCTTCTACGCCCCTCCGTGCGGAGCGTATGTTGCATCCAGAAATAAATTGTCCGCGTGAATGAAACGGCGCGGGCGAGCTAAATTTTAGCAAGCGGATGTAAAATTTTTAGAAAAACTCATTTTCTAATTTTTCCGGTTAGTTGAGCTTTCCGGATACTTGAATGCCGGATAATCGAGAATTTACTGTACATGTATTAAACACAAATTTGGAACTCATAAAGTGATTGACTAAAATTTAAGTTATATATATACAGGGTGATTATAATTCAAGTTGCACTTTCAAAAGGCTGTAAAAAAAGAACCACTGGTCAGAATGACCTGATATTTCATCTGAGTATACGTGAAGCAATGGGAATTTGTTTTGCGAAAGAAAAAAAAATAGTTCAAAAGTTGACCAATAGATGGAGCTGTACTCGTGATAAGATGCTAAAAAACAATTACTTTAAAAGATATGCTAATTTTAAGATACTAATTAGAAGACATGACATGTTGTTGTGGCACTCTTTGTTCAAAGCCCATCCACCACGACAAGGTGGTGCCACAGCGGATAGGAAAAAAATCGGTTTTTAATTGTCCCTAGACCAAAAACTGTAGAAAAAGCAAAAACTGATGAAACCATCAAGGAAAGGAAGTCGGCTTCCACTTACTTATGAAATGTTCAATATGCTGTCCACCGTTTTCTCCTATGAGCTGAAAGCGCAAAACAGCATGTTCCACAACAGATTGGAGTGTTTCAGTGGTTATATTGTGAATGTGTCGCATAATGCGGTTTTTCAACTCAGCTAAGTTCGCAATCGGACCCCCGTACACAACATCTTTTAGGTAATCCCACAGCCAGAAGTCGCAAGGGTTCAGGTCAGGTGATCGTGGTGGACAGGCTGTTGGGAAATGGTTACAGATAATTCTGTCATTTCCAAAATGCAAATTCAACAGCTGCTTCACTGGTGTTGCAATGTGCGGAGGAGCGCCATCTTGCATAAAAACTGTGCTATCCACACATCCGCGCTGGAACGAGGTGGTTGCGCAAGAGATTCATAACATGTCCCATTGACTGTACAGGTTACAGGACCCGAAGGACCAATCTCCTCGAAAAAAAAAGGGGCAATGATAAATGCTGCAGTAAACCTGGGGTAAACCCAACCATGGCGCCGCAGAGATTATGGCAACCCTCTTTAGATTAGCTTTGAGAATCTGTTCTGGCAGTCACAGAGATGAGTCTCGTGATGTAACATGCGAAGTAGGTGTGGCGATTGGAGTCAGCAATAAAATATGGAATATAAATATGTCTTTTTTTCCCATAAATGGTGACCCTGTGTATTCACGCATTAAGAGACATTTAACTTTTTGAACAGTTTTTCGTCCGAATAAAAAAAACATGAAGATCCGACCTCTATAAATTCTCTATTACATCGATCCATCCCTTTGTTCATGGCATTAGAGAGACGACTTCCCGGTTTCGTTTTCGGGAATGGCAAGTATTTCGGCCCTAAATGTCTGGCAGATAAGTGGATTTTTTCCCCTCTGTTTCGTTATTCTGTGCTTTTGATTTGAAATCGGACATTGTTTTATCGTTTTAATATTTTACTTTCGTTTTAATCTTTAATGCTTGTATTAATTATTTGCATATAAAAACTTTCTTATGAAATCATATTTTATAAGGTTAAAAATGACAAATTATCATTAACTATAATATTTCTGGTCATTATAACAGATCATTATATATATTTATTTATATGGTAACCTTGTTCTAAAGCCTTGCACAATGTCTGACATAAATGCCGTGCAAATTCCAGTGTTTAATAGGTCGGATCCCGGTTTATGGTCCGTAATGTGCGAAAGTACTTTGGTCTTTCTACTCCAAAAGCAATAACTGAATCAGTAACCAAATACAATTATATAGTCTCTCACCTCCCTCCCGATAGTGCGTCTTTAATTCGAGACGTACTTATGAAACCAGATGCCAATTATCCCTACTCGCAAATAAAAATAGAACTCATAAATCGTTCGGGTGAATCATCCCAGCAGGAAATTCGAAAACTTCTTTCGGGGTTAATGTTAGAATTATTTTTGCAGCGTTTGCCGTCTTCGGTTCAAACGATTTTAGCTGCGGTTTCCGAACTCACGTTAGACAAAGCTGCCGAAATTGCGGACAGAATTATTGAAGTTTCGCCTTCTCCTATCGAAACTTTTGCAGTTTCTAATAAAAATGAACAATCACTCGAAACTAAACTATTTCTGGAAATTGAAAAATTAAATAAAAGAATAGATCGTCTCTCGTTTTCTCGCGGTCGCTCGCCATATCGTCGAAACAAAAACTCTCGCGAAAGAAGCATTTGTAATACGCGCGACTTTTCGATTTGCTGGTATCACAGGCGCTTTGGAAACAAATGTAGAGTAGAAAAATGTGTTCAACCGTGCACATGGCAGGGAAACGAAACCAGCTAAGAATAACGGCGACTTATTCTTTGCCTAAAGATTCACGTCGCCTGTTCATTCGAGACCGGATAACAAATATCTCCTTTCTGGTCGACACCGGCTCTGACGTGTCTTTAATCCCTGCTAATGTCTATCAAAAAAGAAACTCTTCCCAACAAACCCTTTTGGCCGCAAATTCTTCCAACATTAATGTATATGGACAGAAAACATTATCCTTGAATTTTAATTTAAGAAGAGACTTTATATGGACTTTTCTGATTGCCGACGTAAGTACATCTATTCTTGGAGCAGATTTCCTCCAATATTTTGAATTGGTCCCAGATCTCCGGAACAAATGCCTTAGAGATACAAAAACAAAATTGCAATCAGTAGGCCATTTAAAGTATGCTAATCTCCACTCGGTTCAAATTTCTATTTCTAGAGATACGATTTTTCATAAGCTTTTAAAGGAATTTCCTTCTATTACAAAATTGCCTAATCCAAATCAACCTGTTAAGTATAATACTGTTCATCACATAGTAACAAAAAATCCTCCTGTGGTGGCAAAACCCCGAAGGCTGGCTCCAGATCGTCTTAAAATCGCGAAATCAGAATTTTAAAACATGATGCACCTGGGGCATTTACGACCTTCGAAAAGCAATTATGCTTCCCCACTTCACATGGTTCCCAAAAAAGGAACTTTAGATTGGAGACCTGTTGGTGATTACAGAGCTTTAAATTCTCAAACATTAAAAGATAAATACCCCATTCCTTGTATCGCTGATTTTACAGCTGAATTACATGAATCAAAAATTTTCAGTCGAATCGACTTAATAAAAGCTTATCATCCAATTCCCATTCACCCAGAAGATATTAACAAAACTGCAATTTGTACTCCTTTCGGTTTATTCGAAAGTACAAGAATGCAATTCGGACTGTGTAACGCATCTGCGACTTTTCAACATTTTATAGATGAAGTTATTTGAGGTTTACCAGGAATTTACGCTTTTGTCGATGACATTCTGATAGCATCTAAAAATCATGAGGATCATTATCAACATTTAAAGACCTTATTTTCAAGATTAGATGAATACGGCCTATGCATAAATGTTTCGAAATGCATATTTGGTGCATCGACAATAGATTTTTTAGGTTTCAATCTTTCAGAAAACGGAATTAAGCCTCTACCTGATAAAGTCAAATGTATACTAGATTTTCCTAAACCAGACACTTCAACTCCGTTGCGTAGATTTTTGGGAATGTTTAACTTTTACAGATGTTTTGTACCTAAAGCCGCACATATACTTGCTCCCATAGTACAGTTTTTAGAAGGGCATACTAATAAAAAGAAATTTCATTCCAGTGTTCGCAAATCATCCGAACAACTCAAATGGAATGAAAACGCAGAACAAGCTTTTCTTGCCGCTAAAAACGCGATTGCCGAAGCCACTCTTTTGAGACATCTTATTCCAGGAGCTCAATTGAGCCTATGGGTGGACGCCTCAGATGTTGCTATAGGAGGCACTTTATCTCATTTATCACAGGAGAAATGGGAACCGATAGCCTTTTTCTCCATGAAACTGAATAAAAGTCAGCAGAAGTGGTCAACCTACGATAGGAAATTATTTTCAATTTATTCGGCTATAAGAAAATTCAAACATATGTTAGAAGGCAGAAACTTTTCAATATATACTGACCAAAAACCGCTAATTTACGCCTTTAAAAAAAACCCTAATAAATGCTCCCCTCGGCAATTACGCCACTTAGATTTAATTTCTCAATGTTCGACCGACATTCGGCATGCGCAAGGTTCTCAGAACATAGTTGCTGATGCACTTTCTAGAATCGAAGTTGATTCTATTACAAAATCTCCAATTTTAAAGAATTTGCAAGAGCACAGGATGATTCAGATATTCAAAAATTCCTCCACAATGATACATCCTCTCTAAAATTAGAACTCAAACCCTGCCAGACTTCCAACTGCAATTTGCTTTGCGATACCTCAACTGGAGTTCCACGTCCTTTCGTTCCTACTTCCTTTCGAAAACTCATATTCGACCATCTGCATAATCTAGCGCATCCTGGGATAGCAGCTTCAACCAAACTCATTTGTGCTAGATACGTATGGCCAGGTATGAAATACCAAATAAAACAATGGGTCCGGTGTTGTGAATCATGTCAGAGATCGAAAATCCAGAGGCACACTAAAACGCCTCTAAGAACATTCTCTCTTCCTGATGCCCGATTCACACACATCCACATCGATATTGTAGGTCCCTTGCCACCCTCTGAAGGTTATAATTATCTTCTCACGATAATTGACCGTTTCTCCAGATGACCAGAAGCAATACCTATCCCAGATATGCGAGCAAAAACTATATGCCGTGCAATTTTTAATACATGGATCTCTCGCTTTGAATGCCCATCTGTAATAACTTCTGATCAAGGATCCCAGTTGCGTTCATCAATGTTTGTTGAATTTACTCGCATGCTGGGAACTCAAAAGATAAAAACAACTCCCTACCATCCGATTTCAAACGGAATTGTCGAACGTTTTCATCGACATTTAAAATCGGCAATTAAAGCTCATGAAGATGATAAATGGTCAGAGTTAATCCCAATAATCCTTCTAGGCATCCGAACAGCCGTGAAAGATTTGCAATCTTCTTGTGCGGAACTTCTGTACGGTACAGTCATACGTCTTCCTTGCGACATGATCGATGTATCAGACATTCCTCCTTGTGATATTGAATTCATAACTGATCTTCGTCATAGAATGCAACAGCTAAATCCTGTTGCAACATCCGCTCACTGCACCGATCGATTCTACATCCACCCTTCACTGAAATCTTCATCTCATATCTTCTTACGAGTAGATCGTGTGCAGCCGCCATTACGTCAACCTTATACTGGTCCTCATAAAGTGTTGTGCAGAACAATCACCGTTGACATTAATGGTCGAAAAACTACAGTTTCCCTGGACAGTGGCGGACTGGCCAGGTTGCCAGTTTGCCCGATGGCAAGTGGGCCCCCTTATACATAAGACAATTCGGGCCCCAAGGATATGTGTGGACTGAAGATCATAAAGACCATATTAAGAAATTCATTGTCTGAGAAGAATTTGGAATTCCTGTATGTTGCTATGAAAAGGAATTTCTAGATGATTTGGATATAGAGTACTCATTAACAGATTTGCACAGTCATCTAGTGAACTCAAATGTTTCCCGAGTTGCCATTAATGAAGTGCATCAAATGTAATACACTTATGTACATTTGAGTTGTTAATCCTTGACAGTTAGAATTATTCTTTTAAAAAAAATTTTAAATTGGTAAATAGTTTGCACTTTATTTTCAGTTTGGTTAAAATATTCACAATGTAACAATATAGTTCCAAAATTACAGTATGCTATACAACCACCAAAATTATTTAATATTTAATCATAAAATTACATTTATATTTGATATTTATCACTTTCAATAATACTTGTATACTGTATTTAGTAATCTATATTTATAAAAGAGTTTTAGATTAGGAATAGATTATATTAATTTATTGATTTTAATTTATTATATTCGTAATAAATAATATCAAAAAATATATTTGAGATGGTAACGCAGATGTGATAGGGCCCCCATTTTCTCATGGCAACCACTCTTTTCAGATCCAGTCCGCCACTGTCCCTGGACCGTGTCAAACCAGCACATCTTCTCCCGGAAACTGTGTTATCTCCACCTGCAGTGATCAAAAACTTACAAGGTACTGATGTTAAAACATCCAAAAACGACGAACCTCCAACGTATGTCAAAAGATCTGGAAGACGTGTACATTTTCCAAAAAAACTGACTACTTACATAACTTAATTTTTTTTCTTTCTTTGTATATATATGTATATATCTCATTTATGTTCCTATTTTCTCTCTATATATTTCAGATTCAAAATTATTTATGTATTTCTTCCAGTACGGATTGGTTTATAATATAAGATTAACCCTCAGTCACTGGGGGGATACTCTGTGGTAAACCCAACCATGGCGCCGCAGATATTATGGCAACCCCCTTTAGATTCGCTTTGAGAATCTGTTCTGGCAGACACAGAGATGAGTCTTGTGATATAACATGTCTCGTGAAGTAGGTGTGGCGATTCGAGTCAACAATAAAATATGGAATATAAATACGTCTTCTTTTCCCATAAACCCGCACCACGCAGCGACCTTTAGAGAATGAAGAGGCATGGTTGCATTTGGAATGGATTATCTCTTGCCCATATTCTGCAATTTTGAGTATTGACACAACCTTGGGGATAAAAATGGGCTTCGTTCGTCCACAAAATGTTCCATGGCCATTGACCATGCATTGTCCACTTCCATTCGAGCAAGAAATTTCAGGGCGAAAGCTTCTTGTTTTGGCAGGTCAGCAGAAACCAACTTCTGAATATGCGTAATTTTGAATGGATAAAATTTTACGAACCATGCCGACAGGTATGTCTAAAGTTCGGGAAATTCCCCGTGCACTGCACGTTCCCAAAGCACTGCTTGACATTTCCTGCAATACTGTAGCCACATCCTCCACTGATGCCGAAGCAATTTCTTTCCTCCTTCAACCACATTTCATGTCAAAAATGAACCCGACTATTCGAATTTATCAATCATCTTCTTCAGACCGAATGCAGTCATCGGACCAGAGCCGCTTCTTAAACCCTTTAATGTCGGGAATTTCTTCAATGAAATTGCTGCACAGTCACAGTTCTTGTAAAAAAGCTTCACAAGCAGAGCCCGATCCTTTAATGATAGAGTCATGACTACCTTCTCAGACGCAGAATAACAGGAACTGCATGTTCCCCGCCTTTTTATCATAAGTGTAATGTGCGGTGCACATGTCACGTCTTTTAATTAGCATCTTAAAATTAGCATATCTTAAAGCAATCGTTTTTTAGCATCTTATCACGAGTACAGCGCCATCTATCCGTCAACTTTTGAACTATTTTTTTCTTTCGCAAAACAAATTCCTATTGCTTCACATATACTCAGGTGAAATATCAGGTCATTCTGACCACTGGTTCTTTTTTCACAGCCTTTTGAAAGTGCAACTTTAATTATAATAACCCTGTATCTTAATCCCGATATTTAATTTTGATTATATTAAGATAATTAATTAATTAATAAGATAATTAATAATTTCATTTTCTAATTCTCTATATGAGCTGATTAAATGTATACAATTTATTTTAGTGTAGTAATTATTAATTTTTTGTGTTTTATATCAGCTCCGTGAATAAGATTATAAATGTTTTTAATTTATGAGGAAAATAATTTAAATTTAGTTGGGCCATTACTCATGGTAACTTCTAGTAAGTAGAAGTTTCATATATATATATAAAAATTTAAGGTTTTGAAATCCGAAAATATTTTGGCTCAAATGGGTACATCTTCTGGAGAATAATGTTAAATTATGATTAATACTTCCCAGCAACACTATTATTCCTTTTATCTGAATAGCACACTTCTTCTTCTTCTTAAGATTTTAACATGTTTACTGATGAAATCAACCATTCTTCAGAAATGCATCGATTCATAGAGAAAGCCCTTACTAAATGACTTATTAAGTCAAAAACTTCAGAGCTTCAGAAATATTCTCATGAATTTGTTGTCCAACTTGAAAATTGAATTCATGCAATATCACTACCATTGAGCAATTGTAGGAAATATAGGGCTAGATGAGAATATTTTGAGAGTAGATACCTAAGTAAGTAACAAGACACTAATTCCTTCCTAAATGAACTGATTTTTTTATATTTTAATAAATGGTTCTGCTTACACAAGTATAATTATAATGGCTTAAAGGTATAAATAATACAGAGATAAACAGTTATTTTCACAGTTTTGTTTATGAAACAGTTACACAATCAACAATAAAAAAGTTATCTTATTTTAAACATACTGTATATATTTTGGGAGCAAAAATCTCATTTAAGCCAAGTTGAAACTAAACACATTTACAAGATTAAAAAGCTTAATTCAAATAAAATAATCATAATATAAGATACACCAGTTACTTCAATATTAAAAATTTTGATTATTTTAGTACTATAAAACCATAAAAATTACAAACCTGAATCAGGGCTGTATATAAAGAACAGTAAAACAAAAATAACAAAAACCCCTAGGAGTTTTCGAATTGCCTTCCAAGAAAACATCATGTACCATTCAGAAACTAATGATCAGTTCTGCAAAATACAAAACCACAATATAAAATAAAATGATAACATACAAAATATAAACAAAGATGTTTCATAAAACAGAAAACTTCAAAAAAGAAGATAGGTTTATTCTTGACAGAACTGATTTTAAGAAAGAGTAAAATCTATTTTGAAATATATTATAAATGTGATAAATGCAATTTATCATCCCTTTAAAATAAATTCCTTTTAACAGTGCTTAATTTAAAAAAAAAAAAACTCTACTCTATTTCGACTAATGTACTTCTAGTTTAATTTAAGAGTTGCACAAGTCTTTAATTTTTGACATTCCTCTCAACATGTAATGACTGTAACTTTCATTGTCTGGAGATAAAACTACCTTACTTGTTAGCAACACCAGCCCCAAAAAGTTGCAGTTCTAAGCAAAAAGGAGGGGAATTTCTGTCCCAAGTGGATAAAAACTGTGCACACATTGCCATTGCTCTCTTTCTACTTTTGGTCACTTACTAGTAGCCTGCACTGCTCTGCGTGAAACATTTCAAATATGGTCACGATTTGGAAACATACAAAATCTGTTATACAATTCTCTAATAATCTTTCATTCAAGTTAAGAAAAATGTAAAAATTGGAATAAAAAGAAATCTAAATTTGATCATGATTGCATTCTTCATTGCAAACTCTATATATAAAACTAAAATTGCTTATTTTCATACAGAATACATAGAATTAAGGCTCATTCATTGCATGAATACCTCTCTTGCAAATTGTGTGAAAACAAATAATGAAATAATAAGAGATTATTATTTCACACTCAGTGGTGTAGTCCTGAAATAAGCAGTGCTAGAATGCTCTAACCTTGGTGACAAAATTCATGCTGTTTTAAGGCGGTATCTTGCAATTTTTCATTATTTATTTCTTGTAAAAAAGCAAAGTAGGAAAGCATTCGAACTCCACTACATCCCTGTTCACACCGAAGTTCTAATATTCCCTGATACATTAGAACTTCATACTGACACTCAAAATTAAATATGAAATGGGATAAAACTATAGTCTACAGTGTGGTCTGGTTTTCCGCCCTTTTTTTCGAGCAACTCTGAGTGGTGGTGCCAACTTTTGTTTTAGGTTTGCAGCAATTTTTTTATTGGTCTTTTGCACACACGATGCCTGCAGTATCTGAAGTGGGTACTGGACAATTTTTTTAACTTGAAAAAAACATCAGCGGCTTCGCTAACAGCAAAGTGGGAACCTAGTAGCTTCGCTTGCTCATTGAAAACGTAAAGAATCAAAACAATCAGAATAAAACATACAGAAAAACACTGAAATGAAAATGTTGGCTATCAAATCTTGATCCATACACCACTGTAAAACAACAATGGTGTCAGCTGTCTTAAGCTGGTAAAAGGTCTCAACAGAACCAACATCACCAGAAATAACATTCCTTTTGGTACAAGAATTGCACTTCGAAGACCTTGAAGCCATGGATATCAAATGGAAGACTTGAAAAATATTGCAATAATTAAATCGAAACATGTTCCTTCTGCAAAACCTCAACACAAACGAAGAGTCCATCGGTCAAGAAAAATTGATTGGGAAATGATCACAATTTTCAAAATTCGAGCCGACGCAAAGAGGCGACAAATTAAAACAAGACACAAGAAGCAGCAATGCACAAGAGACCAATAAAAAGATCACTGTGCAACCAAAACAAATCAGAATAAACTTCAAGGAATGTATTTCTTGGCGATTAACAGTTGGCAAAACTAAGTGGCAGGAAGCAAAACCGAACTGTACTCTACAGTTTAACCGAAATGGGAACAGCTATACAATTGATTGTATGGACTATTTGACACAGTTATCATTTTTCTTTACAGCAATAAAATTCTCATCAAGGTTTCCCACATAAACAGAAAAAAGTTGATATTGGCTAATTAAAAAGACCATTCATAATATGTTGAGGTGGAGGTTCACACCACTTCCAGTGCTCTTGATAATTGTGGATTGTCCTGGCTAATCTGGGGCATCTGGTTACTTTAGCATTCACACTAATAATAGCATGAACCTATATACAAAATTCTACAATATTCAAAAGAATTAAAATATGTAACTGGGATTCCAAAAGCAGAATGATTATATTAGAAGAATAGCAAATATTTGGAAAGAGAATTCTTCAGAATTTAATTTTTAAAAATTCAATCAAATTAATCTTTTTGTTAATTTGTCAATATGAATCCATTTTAAAGTAAAAGTAAAGACAAACCTGGGAAAAAGATTTTAAAATAGGGACTGCCCCAACTAATCCGAGACCTTTGATTACACTTTTACTTTACTTCTTAAACTCATTTTTTAATAATTGACTTTTTTTTATTAAATCTAGTTCATCTTTTTTAATATGAGCTATTTACTTATAAGTAAAATCCAGGACACTTTTTTAAATAGTTAGAATTCAAGATAATCCAGCTAATCTAGGACATCTGGTCACTTAAGTCATGACTAAATTTCATAAAAATATCTGCACAACTTTTTTCTTTCATCATTAGTTTTAGTGGTACAGCAACTGGTCATTAATAAATGTAAGTTTTATATAAGGAAATTGTTTAATACTAAAAATAGTCAATTAAAATAGACAGCTGCTTTGACTGTAGAAAAGAAACTTCTGAAAACATCCGATTCAAAATAACATGGTATTGCCAATGTTATTTCTAATTTTAACTTAATCGTACTATCTGTATATTAGAGTTCAACAGATTTTTAAAATTTATAATTAAATTATTTTCCAACATTTTTTGTACTGAGAAGAAAAACATGCAAATAATATATATCAGATTCATTAAAAAAGAAAGAAATCCCAGTTACAGTTAATAGATAGGCAGATAAAAAAAATTAATTTTATCATTTCATTATTTGAAATTTTGCCATTTGTTTCCAGCGACTCGAAATAAGTTATCAATTTGCACAACATTACATTTGTTGCAATACCATATTAAAAAACCCACAAATACTACATTAATTTAAATACTAAAAATTTAGTTATCAGAAAATAATGCATAGATTTCATAATGAAAGTCTCAATTTATTGATAAAACATAAGCACTCTCCATTTCTCTTCTAAAAACAAATTTATATGCATAAATTTAAAAATTATTCAGCAAATTCAATATAAGTTTGAGTACACTTTTATTCGTAACTAAATTGTTTTTCAACTATTTTTTACACTCAGCAGAAAAATGTGAATATAATGCACCAAATCTATTAAGCAACTATATGGTTAAATATGTATTTGATTCATGATCTAATAAAATATAAAATGTATAACAAACATTTTATAGGTTTTTTTTTTTTTTTTTTTTTACAAAAAGAAGGCAGTTGTAATTAACAAAGATAAAAAACATTGATTTATTTTATTTGATCAATTTAAATCTTATGCATTTTCAGCAACTCATAGAAAATGATGCAAGTTTCTGCATTTTACTTTTGTTGCAATAATACAATAAAAAGAAGCTAAAATGTTTAATTAACTGAAATGCTAAATTAATAAAAAATATATATATATAGACTTCCAATCTAATTATTAATACATATTTTAATAATGAGAAACTATTATTCTAACTTTTGCTTGAAAAATATTTACATAAATTTCATTAAAATTAGGAATATTTTCTAACATAATGAATCACAGGTGGTGAAATCAATTTAAAATGAGAAGTCTGAATTTTATCATGGAATTTAATTCTTCAACATTAATAAAATCCATTCATAAACACTTATAGAAAATTAGTAATTACTATATGACTGTATTGTATAAAAGTACCTCCACAACTTTCCCCCTTTCAATTGTAGTTTTGGGGCAACAGCTTCTCATTACTAAATATACGTTTTATAAAAAAAAAAAGAGAATCAAAATTAGATGACTGCTTTGAATGCAGAAAAGAAATATTTGAAAAAAATCTGATTTAAAATTATATGGCATTACCACTGTTAGTATTAATTTTAACTTAAGACATATTGCCATTATAATATAGTTTGCATTACAAATGTATCAAACTATTTTTTAAAATATTTTAAATTTAATTAATAACAGACACTATTATCAACAGAAACAGGATATTCTAAAATAATCTGCATTAACATTATATGAAAACTGAAACCACATGTCTTTTCCTCGCCATCAAGGAAATTAATTATGCAACAATAACAACAAAATTCATAAAAATACATAACTTGTTACTTCTATTAACCTATTATCGTGATGAGAACAGTTGACGTAATACAGAGTCATACAGCAGTAATACATAATGATAATACAATATGTTATAAGAAATAAAAAAAAAAATACCAAAATATTTTAAATTGACCTGGGCTGTCTGAAGTCTCTCTTAAAAATACACAAATCCATATCGTAGTCAATGAGCAACCTTAAAAGAGAGTAATTGGCTTTTCCAGAAGAAAGTAATTGTTCAAATGATTATGCAACTTGCAAAAGAAAGAGTAATTAAAAAAATAATTTAAGTGTACTGTTTCCCATACTCCAGGGAAACGAAAGAGGAAGTTCGTTTCCATGGGAACCAAAAGCGATGAAGTAAAGGATTTTGTGCTGCCGCCAAAATTTTTTTCATCAAATTGCAGACAGCTTGGATAATTTTTTCATCTATCATTCACCCTAACTTGGCTTGAATTTGTGTTACGGGATTTGAAGCAACAAAGGCTATTATCCCCTACTTCCAATTCACCCTAATTTTCGGGAGATGTATGATGGTGAAAATGATTGTTTTAGAATCGGTTTGGATGTCTATTTGAATATACTTTGACAGATCATATGGAAACCATGAAAGTTTAATGTCTTCGCATCTTTAATTTGGGTTAATTTTTTTAAAAAATTGTTTCAGTTGTAATATGACCATAATACATTTTAGCAGAGAGCCTAAGGCCCGGTGCACACCAACCGATTTGTGTTGTTGAGCAGAAAAATATAACAATAGGAACCCCTATTCCCCCGGTGGGCACGTGGGTTATATTTTACTGCTCAATGACACAAATCAGCTGGTGTGCACCGGGCCTTTAACTGTTTCCTGTCGCAACCTGTTATCGGACGAAGGGGTCTATTCTGTACCCTGGAGAGCATAGTTGCTTGGTTCCGCTGTTAACGTGGAACTCACCAACCGGGGTACCAGAATAGGACCCCGAGAAGAATCAACGCATTTTCATCAGGAAATACTTGCCGCAGCCTGAAAATAAAAAAAAACCTCAAATACCAATTAATAACAAATAAAAAGAAGTTAAATTTAAAATAGTTTTTAAACAGCATTTAATGAAATTTTCATTCAGGCTGATATTCTTATGTATCTTTCGTTGCAGATAGTGAAGAATTTGAGTGAATGAGCCAACGACCCTATTATTTTAACTCTCAATTAAAGAATTGCCATAGCCATATTTTTACATTTCCGCTTAAAAAGTATCCAATAGTTGCCATCTAAACGAAGTTTCCTACATCCGTGTATAATACTCTGCCTGTTTTATACCTGAATTGCGTGCTGTTGTGTTAGCGAATGTTGCGAAAAAAGAGTAAATATTGTGTATAGTTTATCATGAATTTTGCAATAGTCAACGCATATCTTCACAAAAGAATATGGGAAAATCAGTTAACTATGAGCAAACTAACTGAAAAAATAATCCTGTAGTTAAACTGATCCATTTTCTGTATACATTTAGCCTCATTTCTATTCTTATGTAATTCTTAAGAAATAAATTCAGCGAAAAATTCTTCAAAGTTCACAGCATCTGTGATTCTTCTGTCCTTTTTCTGTGGTTCTTTTGTAATAAATTTGTTGCAGAAATAATAGTTCAGGTAAGTTTGTTTTTGTCTAGCGCTAGCCTTAAACTAGACAAAAAAAGAAGTATTTTTTGATTTTCTACTTTTCCCCCTTTTGAATTTTGAATTGCAATTAAAAAATGTGAATTCGCGAAATTCTTAAACTAATGTTTTTCGGAAATAACAGATTTTATGCCTTAACTATTAATATAATTTTTAATGTGTGCTTTTATTTTATGTATATTTGAAATTGATAACTGTGATCCAATTTTTTATGGTCTATTCAGGCACTCTCCCCATTCTTTAAAATTATTATTATTATATTTAGTAAAACATCTGGTGTTGAAGTTGGTATTTGTATATAAAGATAGACTACTGAAATTACTAATTTCAAGTTAGTAAAATTCTATTGTTTTGATAACCATTTTTCACTAGCAACCCCTTTTTGGTTATGATATATTAAATGACATTACTTTTGCATAAAATGTTTTTTCTCAAGTTTTTATTTAATGTCAAGCAACTTTTCACTTTGTTTATTCAAAAAATGTCCAGAATAACTAAAATACGCTAAAATCCTTATTAGTGTATTTGTGTAAATATTACCTTTGCATAAAACGTTTTTTCTCAAGTTGTTACTTAATATCAAGTAACTTTTCACTTTGTTTATTCAAAAAATGTCATCTAAAATCCTTATTAGTGTATTTGTGTAATGAAAGTAATAGCTGCAAAGCTGTGTGTTTTAGGTAATATTTTTGAATAACCTTTTACAAAAAAAAAAAAAAAAAAAAATGAAAATTGAATATTTAATAATTTTTTTTTTATCAACACTGACTTTTTTCCAATATTTTCCAAAAATCTTCATTTACTTTCTATTGAGTAAAAACCATTATTATTAACAAAATGTCAATGTTACAAAAGCTTTAGCAGTTATTTTTAATGCACATTAGTTTAGGCTAAAAATTCCTTTCCTGTATTTTAAAAATAAATATTTGATCATTGACTGTTAAGAAATAGTTATGAGTAATTGAACTAATTAAACAAGTATTTTATTGTAAAATTAGAAAGATATCAAAGCTTATGGTTGGTCAGTCTTCAAGTCCCAGCCGATTTCATGTGCTCCATTTTAATTTTTTCTTTCATCGGAAGTTTCATTATTAAAGAAAATTAGAAAGTGCTGTTAATGAATCATAGAAAAAATATGTAGCATGTAATTTCCTGCTGTTTATGTAATATTTATTCTTGAAGTGTTTTCTTGCATTGTATTTATAAGGTTGTATTTCAGTCGATATGTAGCCTAAGAGTCTGTATTGTATGTCATGAGGTTAATCAGATTTTTCTGAAATAGAGTTTATAAATGAAGCAATACTACATTTTCTTATAGTATTTTGAATTGCACTTTTTACATGTTATATATGTTAATCTATGAGAATACATGAATAATTTTAAAGACATACTTTTTAATGATTGGATGTTAACTTTTGGGTAATTTAGTACTAAATCAACCAATGACCAGAACTTCATCTTTAGATTTTACTTATTTTCTGTTTAGATGTAATACTAGGTGAAAATACAAATTAGGTGAAAAATACAAATTTTCAGATTATTTTTTAACCATTTGTTTCTGAATTAAAAAATGTTGAATATTTTTTAAATCTTTAACCCTCTGAAACCCACATTGCTCTGAAATCTACGGTAGGACCCCGGTAATCCAGACGAATTCAGGCACATGGATATCCGGATTAGCGAGATTTTTAAAAAATAACGTAAAACACTTTTTTCAAAAATTGTATGTATAGTTACTATGGTATATTTGTATGAACTAACATTGTATGGATAAATTGAATGAACATGATATGTACATACACAATTACTACATATGTAAGTGAATGAACATAATCAGTGTCCAAAAAAGTCAGTGATTTTTTTTTTTGTGCGGCTGTTCCAATTCTTAATTCAAATGCGTGGTCTCTTTAAACGTCTGAGGAGCATAATTTCGTGTGCTTCAAAATTTTGCTCTTCAGCCCACTGTAATAAAGTGTTGAGTGTCACCACAGCCTCAGAATGAGAAATTTTTACGGGGTTTACAGGGGTGACGTCGTCGTCATCATCATCTTCAGCTGTTACTGTCCTGATAAATTTCGTCGTCTGTTAAAATTTTATTTCGAGCCAAACTGTCGTCAGACTCATCGGCCCACTGGAGGGCTTCAGTATTAGACATCGGGTTCGTGTTTTGTAATTGGTTAACGAGTGATGCAAGCTGAATTTCTTCAACTTCAGAATCAATAAAATTGGGGAGCAAATTTTTCCACAACTTGTTGATCAACAATGTAGACACAAATGTCCAACAATTAGCAAGACTGAACACGACATCTTTTAAATTTACATTTTTCAGTGTTTTTTTCATTGTGCACAGGATCATTGAGAATGTTCGTAAGAAGCAACTTGTGATATCCCAGCTTGATGTTTTGATAACATTCTGATCCATGGGTTGGATCAGCGCAGTCGTGTTAGGGGGTAGAAACATTACGGAAATTTCACCATCATCAGTACACAGTTCTTCTGTGAAAAGATGGCCAGGACAATTATTCAACAACAACAAATCGGCGCCACCAAGATTGTTGTGGGTTTGCATCATTCTCCATGGACCATCCGGATTACCGAGGGTTCTGGATTAGCGCGTGTCCGGATTACCAGGGTTCTACTGTAGTTCCTTTAAATCCCAGACTGGACGAGTTCAAAACATGAAAGAAGGTAAACATTTCCTTCTCCCATCTGATACGCAAGTGGTCATTTGCGTCGGGGGGGTCTTTTACTGTTATGTTTCTAACATCCAAACCCTTGTTGACTGTATAGGGTCGTTTACAAATTGTGATAACACTCTATATTTTCAGTAAAAGATTTTCTATAAGTTTTTTTTTACTGTTGTATGTGATTATTACAGTTAAAGACATATTTGATGTGCAAACATAATTTTAAAGAGCATGTAGGTTCTATTTTAAAATCATTGCTTTGTAAGAAAAATTTGATCATTTGAGAGTTTTTATTTTAAGAGTGTCTATTCATCTGGATAACTCATTGTCATCGCATGATATATTATGCTTATTACAACTTAAGAGAATTTTTAATTTATTTAATTATAAAGACATTTATTTCTAGAGCAATTGCTCAGATTTATTTATTACTCTCTAAAAGAGAAAAAAGGTCCAAAGTTGAAAACTTGTTAAGATAAGCGTAAGTGCATGAAAAGTAAAGTTGTTTTCAGAATTAAATAAACAAAAATTTATTAAAAATTTCAGAAGTTAAAATGACAAAAATAGGGAAGGAGGTAACCCAGAACAGAAATATTTACTTGGACATGATATTCTCTTACTAGGTGACATTTACTGCTTATAAATTATACTGTTAAAAGTGACCAAGTCATAACCTTTCCTTCCCCTTCCAAATGCGTTTTGTAAACTCACAATTGTTGTTATACACAAAATATAAATGCTACGGAAAAAAGAAAAATGTTGAATTTTAGTGAATGTAACAATCAAAACCTGGGTTTTCTAATCAACGGGGGAACTTTTAATTGCATTTTTTTTTAAATTTACGTTTTCCGACTTAGGCTGCGAGTACACTGAAGATATAATATCTACCAATCTTCAAATAATTTATAACACTTTTTAATGACAAATATTTAGTTGATTATATTTATAATAAGACTGTTTCAAATATTGGTAGGAGAAAGATTGAGCTTTGAAAAATGCTTTATTATTGTTACAAAACACAGTTTTTCAAAAAAAAAAAAAAAAAAATCAGCACAATTTTTTTTTCATTCTTTCCGATATTATTTTATATTAATATACATTTAAAAAATAAAATTTATACTCTGAATTTCATTAAATATACTATTCATGAAATATATGATCTTCACCACAATGAAAGAAGATTTAATTTCACACACATGGTCTTTTTTCTATTTGCTTTTAAAATGAAAACTATTTTTGTATCATATTTACAGACCATCAGAAATGAAAAAAATCCCATACCCAGTGTTACACTATGTATAACAGGGAACTTCAGCATTTTAAAAAAAATGTGAGAAAGCAATCCGTATTTATAGAAAAAATAATTCTAATTTCAAATATGCAAGTAAAATTTTACATAAAAATTTATTTAAATATTGACGGCGAAAAATACTCTGAAATCGCAAAAACGATTATAAAATCCAAAATGCATTCATATTGATTCAAACAATACCTTATTAATTTCTACCTGATTTAAAATTTTCTGATATCCAGACATTTTAGCAAGAATTTTTAGCAGTAAATAAGCAGAGAGCCTAAAGTAAATTGAGCATCTGCCCTCCAACACTTACTGAGACATCAATCAAGAGTGACAGTGGGAGGGGAAACAACCATTTTTGATAAGATAAGATTGCTCCCCACCTTTTGCCAACCCACTTCAAAAAGGGGGAGGAAACAAGCAAACAACATTCCAGAGACTGGGCAGTTTGTGTGACAGTTTGCATGACAAGCCGTTTTGGCTGTTGGCTGGTTAAATGCCTGGAATTTGGGAACTGAGAGACTGATATTGAGGTAGTGAGCTGATATTTTTGTAATTTTGTTTATTTATAATTTATGTGTCTATTTTTATCCGGTTTTATAAAATCTTTAGCATGACTAAATTACTTAAACAAGTAGCTTTATTTGTAAAAAATACATATAAAGTTTTAAAAACTCAAAATCTGAATTTTTTTTTTTGTTTAAGCATAATATATTTAATCCTTTATTAGTAACATTTATGCCAAATAGTTGAATTTGGTTTAAATGAATAGCAGTAGACTTGAGATAGTGTACACCATACAAGAGGCATACAAAGCACTGCAGTTTGAAGACCATGGTTGTGGGAGAACACTGAAGGGTGCAAGTTGCAACTGGAAAAAAAACATGTTGCTACTTAGTGTGATTATCAAGACCTTCTACTGCATCAATTTGACATGTATGAATCAGAAATATTAATATTTCAAACATGAATAGGCCACTTTTTAAACTCAAATCATGTTTTAATGTACTTTTTTTTACAGAAATTATGCTAATGTTTTCCTTAATGATACCACAGGATATTTATGACAAATTTAAAATTATTTGGCATCAATGTTGCTAACATAAGATTAAACATGTTTTTTAAAAAAATTAAAGTTCTGATTTCTATTTTTTTTAAGTAATACATATATATATATTATTTTTTTAAAAAATTAACTTGGTGATGTATTATAGTTTATAAATACCATAAAATACTGAACAAAATTAAACAAATTTTAGCTTTCTTATTGAAATAGTTCTTTAATTCTAGACATATAAAGATAATTCAGAATTTGTGAAATTTTCAAAAATTCATAGTTCCGAAATGAATTAAAAAAAAAAAAAAATGAAACTTCACTGTTTTCATCTCAATGGTAAGTACAACAAACAGGCAGTAAATCATTATAGTCTAAAGTATCAACTTCAAAATTTTTTATTGGTTTTGGTGTGGAATTACCCTTATAAAAAAATTTTAAAATTAGTGATAAAAATATAATTGGCCCATAATGTCACAAGTAATTTTTTTCATTATTAGATTTTTATTCATAATGGGGAAGAAGTTGAAAGGAGGAAGAAGACAAATACTTCAGTTAGAAGAAAAGAAACCTCCCAAAGGTAATTTTGTCTTTGTCCTTATTTTTAATTCTTTTGAATGCCGATTCTGAAGTTGCTATACACCTGTTTTTTGTTTTAAATTATGTTATTTTTTAAATCTTTTGCATTAACCCTCAAAGGCACGGGGTGGTGTATAGAGTGCACCACATGAGGAAAAAGTACCAAAGCAACCATTATTAATTAGATAATTGGCTACCCCTCTAACTTGCCACCCAACCTCTTCCAACACATGGAATCCAGGAACAAAGGTCGCGAGGCAGTCGGTCTCTTTTTATACATCATTTATTTAGCCGAGATCTATTTTGGCACACTCAGTACGCCGCCTGTGCTCTTAAGTTTCGCCTCAAAAAGAACCAAATTGTGCCTCCTGTTCGCTACCTTTTAGTTTTTCAAGAACTTTCTGATGAAGAGGAGGTCTGTCACTGCATTAATCCATCAAATATCATTGATAAGGAGCTTTTCGAAGAAAATTATCTACAAATCTCTGAAAACGAGGTCAATGACCTTCAAGACGTTATGAATTCATCAAAGGACGATTCAGATGCTAATGAATCTAAATATTTATGAAAACTGTTTATAAAAAGAAGACTATGAAAGGTAAAACAATCTAGGAAGTTTCGGTGATTCACAAATGAAGGGGAAAAGAAAATCTCCGCTAAAAAGTAAATTTTTGGAGAACCCTCGTAAAAATATATTTGGGAAACTTTCACCATTTACCAAAAACTGTGATTATGTATATGATGAATTCTTCAAAGAAATAATTAGCCAATGGACTTCTTGAAGATTGCCAACATTTATATACGATTGATTCATACGTGAAGTATACAAATTTATATGCAAGGAGAAATCGATAATCAATAAGTGAAATGATGAGGGTTGAAATGTTGCATTTGTACGCATTGTTTATCTCTTAAGGAGCAAACGGATGTCAAAAATAAACATTTGGGAACCCACATTATAGTATTCACTGTGGAAAACTAAGGTACTTGGGTGTAAAGAAGCATAATCAATGAAAAGCAAGGTGGCGTACTGAGTGTGCCGTCTATGCCTTATTGTTATGGGTAAATAGCCGTGTTTCTAAGGGTTAATCAATGCTTTAAATTTAGATAAATGTCATTAAATCTGTTCAAAATTCAGTAATTTTGAGATTAATAAAGAAAAACAGAAAAAATTCTTTAAAACAGATTAATAATTTATTAATAGATGTCAAATCAAAGTGGTGAAACGTCTAGTTTTTATATGGAGTGATTTTCTGATATGCCAACTAAGTAAATATAACTGCAATGTACTGAATAACATCTGGAATTTTATTGTAGTCAGTCTCCCTGAATTGACAGTATGGGGAAAGCTACATGATGCATTCATTGTTGTGCCTAGTTAAATAGTTCTGAATATGATTCTATTACATTTAAAATTTCTTGATTTGGTTAAAAAGATTACTTTGAAGCATTAATAATTGAAATTTTGCATGATAAAAATTTAGATTTAAAATTAACTCTGCTTAATTTTATAGATCTCTTTAACATACATATAAAGACATTTTGCCATCCGTCAAATACCATTCTTTTAAAGATATGTCTTATCAAAATGCTGAATACTAACATTCAAAAAACAACATAGGAGTAACTTCACAGATTTCATTATAAGTTTTACTACTTTAAATAATATAGTAAAACTTGTGATGAATCAATAGCATTAACTATTTAAGTTATATTATAAAAATATACTTTTATTTTGTGAGGTGACCTATAACTGATTTTCAGTTTATAAACTGAAATAATTTAAAATTAATGTGGATTTTGTCTCATAGAGATGACCACTCATGGAATTTTTAATCCTGAAATTTTAAAGAGGACTTTCTTTCCTTTTCTTTTTTGATTGAATATATGAACTTTACATTTATAATATAAGGTGCTTTGTTTTCTTTTAACTGTACCATGCAAGTAGTAATCTAATGTTTTTTTTTAGTATTGTAAGATTTATAATTTTGCTAATGCTTTTTACTTTTTCGTATACAAAGAGAAAGTATTGTAATCGTCAAAAAATTCAAACTCGAGATTTTGGTGAATCTCCTTGTTTTAGACCTCCCTGAGTCCGAAAAACACAATTTTGGAATTATGTCTGTCTGTGAACACAATAACTCGAAAACTATTAGAGTTACGGGGATGAAATTTGGTATGTGGTCTTGAAACATAATTTGTAGGTTTCTATCAAATTTTGGACAAAATCCATCTGCGGGAAGTCTGACTGTCCTTCCGTGGTCATGTGAACACTATAACTCAAAAACTTGAATAACTAGATGGATAAAATTTGGTACACAGTTTTATCATCATGAATGTAGGTCCGTATAAAATTTTGGGCCAAATCCGTCAACGGGTTGACTGTCTGTAGGTCTGTATAATCGTATACTTGTTAATCCGCTTCTCCATGCGCATGCGTACTGGTTTACTTAAGCGCTACTTCTGTTTTGGCGAGAGTGACCTTGACGTGAAACAAGTGGATAAACATTGCATTCTGGGTTACGAGATAATACAGTAGATTTGAATTTTTTATACGCGGGGAAAGGAAGGTTGCCATAATTGCCGAGCATTGATACAGGACGCTTAGATGCTAAATAAACAAATCACGAATAGAGTAGGTACGTATTTAGCTTATTTTACTCGTATAAAAAACATCAATAATCTTAGCAATCAATCATCATCAGCAATCTTATAAGATGAACCCGTAGAATTATAAAAAAAGTTGCGAGGCTAATTCCTTTTAGCCCAGTCACACTTTAAAGCTGATTTTGCTTTCTTAATTATATAATTTTCTTCTTTCACATAATTAGAAAATTGGGCGCAAGTCATTTTAAAATTGTAATGACACAGAGTTTAGGAAGAAAACGGAACACATAATAATACGGGAATGAGTAGTGAAATACGGTGACAGACCAGGGGGAAAATGACACATTTTGTGAAGTATACAAGAAAGTTTAGGGGAGACCACTCCCGCTGGTTATTATACAAGAAAAAAGTTTTATGATTTCCCCTCCATATGTATATTAAATTTCCAAATAACCTTCTTCAATTCTAAAGCTTTTTTTGTGTGTCTTTTAGTTCCGTCTAAGTCAAAGGTGAAGAGTTTAATACATTACAGTGACTCTGATGATGACTCAAAAAAATCAAGTAAGTCTCTTTTTTTGTAATTAATATATTAACTATTTGTTTTAGACTTAATAAACTGAGTATAGTTCCCACAAAAACCATGACTTTCAATGAGCAAGCAGCAATTATGTTTGTTTTTGTTGAATATTTCTTTGCAGCATGTTCATTCATTCATTTCTCAGACACATCTGATATAATGATGAGGCAAAGTGACAGCTAAAATTGTTTCTCATTGTTTTTATGCAGATAATTATGGATTGTTCTAAGAAACAATTGTGCATAATTTAAAATTTTGAAAATGAATGTTATTGGCAGTGAATTTTGAAATAGTCAATTTGGACAGGCAGACAACATGTTCAGAGATTCATAACTGTCTATCACCCTTCTGTTTTCAGCTTACTGTTCACTTTTGTTTAATTCTTTTAACTCTAAATTGGCAAACATTTATCGTTTCTCGCACTCTTGAGATAATTGAAATTTTGCTTCAAAGGAATCGTAATCCCATAAATCTTCAATTTCTTGATTTATTCAGATTTAAGAGATAAAATATTCAGATTCTTTTTTAAAGAAATTTCATCAATATCCGAGTTATTCAAATCAATTTCAGTTTTGTTCAATATTTTAAAAATGGTTGTAACTATCTTTTGCTTGGATTTAACTTTTCCATTCTTCAAATGGTAATAATATCTATTCTGTCTTCAGCTGTCTTCTTTCGTGTTATATTCCAAGATATGAATCCAAAGTAGTTTTTTTGTTTCTGATTGTTATTGTTCTTTTTTTATCTCTCAAGTTCTTTTATTAATATTATTTTTATCTCTCAAGAAAGTTCTACAAGTCTGACAACCTATTCACAAAATAAGAAAAAGGAATGAGTAGGTTAAGATTTAGTAACCTATTGCTAATTAGTTGACACCAGCCCTGACAACTATTGATCATATTGCTGCTTATAAATAAGTCATCCATGTCTTTTCAAAAAACTGGAGCTTTACTGGTCACCACTGTTCTTTCAGTCCTTTTCTGACAAAAAAACGTCTTTCCGCTTGTTACAGTGATAGTTACTCAAACTTTCTTGTGTGACAAAATACTGTCAGATTTGAATCGCTAATAACTACAAGATCAATAATGCGAAAAGAATGGTTGACCCCACAACAGATAGATCATATCTATGAGAGTTTGTCGCATAGTATGTTTTGCTTGTGACGTCATCGTACCAGTGTAGGCGTATATGTGTGTGATTGTTATGAATTAGCTTTATGTAAGGTTATAAATAAGAGTAGCGTGGAAACGTGTTTAGCTAGGAGGTTGATTCTGGTGTCATTTTAAAGAGCTTGAAGAGTAATACTAGGACCCAAAGTGAAACAATAAAAATATTTATCAAAATATAAGTAAAAATCAGTATTAAATTTAAAATTTCAAACTCTGCATGTTTTTTGATTATTTCATCTAAATAGCGATTTAAATAAAACAAAGGCACGGTTCTGGTGTGCGCCATAGATTTTTCGTGTAAACGTCGGGATAAAATCATAAAGCAAGTATTTTGTATTAATATGTAATTTAATTATAAATCTCTTTAATACAATATTTACACAGTGTAGTATAATGGTTACAGAATAGATAAATCACAAGTTTATAGAATGTAGAAAGGGTCTGTGGTAGCTTGTGAGTTATCTATTCTGTGGCCATTATACTACTTTGTGTATATATTGTATGAAAGAGATTGATAATTAAACTATATATTAATGCAAAACACTTGTTTTATGATTTTATCCCGACATTTTCACGTAAAATCTACGGCGCAGACCCGGACTGTGCCTTTCTTATGCTTTTCCTTTGTTCTTTTCACTTCAGGTTATCCAGAAACATCTTTGAGTCTTCTCAAAGCTTCTTGTTTCAATGCTTTTGTTTAAATTATATAAATCACAATTAAAAGCAGGCATGAATAATTGATTATCATGATGAGTAATTGTTAGCTTTCATCATAAGTTAATGTGAAGTTATTTCATTACTGTTTTCATTTGTTTTGTTGTTGAACTAATACTATTATAAACAATGGAATAAAATGTAAAGTCAAAAATAAACTCTACAGATTATTAAGTTGATTCAAGTTGTTTGAGTCTTAAGCTAACTTCAGCTCTTAACCTTATTAATAAAAACTTTTTTGTGTGAAGGGATAGTTTGAAGAGATAAAACAATAGGGGGTGCTCAAAAATAAAATGGCTAATCATGAGACACTGAAGTAAAAAAAAGTTGGGAGGGAAGATAATATTATGTCAAATAATGTAATGAAGCCATTTGAATGTTTAAAATATAATTTTATTTACATGTCAAAATATATTACATACATGCAAGCCCAAGTTCTTGCATTTGTTTGGCCCAGGTGACTAATAGCATTTGGTGGTTCAAGGTTGGAATTTGAGACTTGTGTTTTCTATTCAACCACTTTGTCTCAAATTGAAGAGAGTAGAGTAGTATTAAGCTGGACAATCACGGTTGTAACGAACCACATTATGTTCGAACCATGCTAATGGATCGGTCAAGGAACTATGGAGCGTGTTGACCTAGCATCCTCTGACAGGTTGGATTCGAGAGGTTTGTGGGATTCGAGTGACCTTGGTTTCCGGTTCAAACGGGTGCCGCACGTAGAACTGAAGCGAAGTAGAACTTGACGTCATTTTCGGGTATATAAGCCTGTGGAAGAGTGAGGGAAATCAGTGTCTTCTTGAGTGCCTCGAGTGGGTGTGCACCTTTGGGGCAGTAGAAGTCGGTCGAACACAAAGATGTATTAGCACAGTTATCCAGTGTTCCCAGCGTATCTATTTTGGGGTGTGCCGACTGACAGCCGTGTGTCTGCCGTCTCACTCGACCACATTTGTGGGATAATTTCATGATGTTTTCTTAAGTTTTGTATCATTTGTGTTTCTTCTATACTCATGTGTTCATTTCTTGAGCCCTAGTGACCACCGCATCTGAGCCTATCCTGTCAACTGATCCCGTTGCTGGCGTGTTTGATTGAATCAATGCTCAGTACCCAATGTTGGGATTGAGTCAACGATAAAATCATGATGAACTCTGTGACTGTGAAGCTCGTCGTCTTACCTCACCATGAATGAGAATCTGCATACCTTCACAGAAGCATTCCTCTGCAATCGTCATTGATGTTATTCGTCGAACTCCAACTTCAGGGTGTCGAACAAGTAAACTAGCTGCCAGCTCTGCAAGACCCAGCTGGTAACACCATCATGTGCTTGATGTGAATCGTCGCCAGAACAGCCGTTGCAATTCATTGTTCCTGAGAACGTGTCTGATCCGGGGAATCAATTGTTTGTGTGCCTAACCTGAAATGATAGTCACAGAGACTTTACTAGTGTCAGTGTGACTCCTCCAGTAGACGGTGTAATGTTGGGGTTACTCTAAATTGTGCCATCATTTTCTCATGCTTACA